>VDFB02183761.1:0-46290 GCA_007258455.2 Sequoia sempervirens
ATTGTTGCTAAAGTGCCCAGATCCTTGCCTGCTACATACAAACACAAAGCTATTGCTATTGAGGAGATCCAAATTGTGAAAAATGTAACCAAAGACATGTTGATTGGTAAGCTTACTACTTTTGAGTTAAACGAGTTTGGTGATTCTCTTCCTAAGATAGAATCTGCATTCAAAGCTTCTATTTTTGGAAAAGATAAGCAGAGATATGATTTGGGAGAAAGTTCTTCTAGAAAAATTTCCAGGTATGAGCAAGAAATGAGAGAGATTGAAGAAGAAGAGAGAAAACTAGATGAGTTTGAAGCCCTTATTATCAAGAGGGAAGCCCAAGGAGAAGGTAAGTATAAAGGGAAATTTCCTATTAAATGTTTTTCTTGTAATAAGATAGGTCATTTTTCCTCAAGGTGTCTGGAAATAATTCCTAAGCCAAGACCTAACAAGCCTAGATTCCAAATAAAGTGTTATTATGTTGCTGATGAAGGTGTGACAGATGATGAATCTGATAAAGGGAATTTGAGTGAGGATGAATGGGTATTTATTGCTATCAAGGAAAATGATCCAGTACCTACCGAATTTGCTAGTTACAAAAATGTGGAGAAAGCTCTAGTTACCAAAGTTGAAGAAAAATATGAATGGGTGATTGAAAGTGGATGCTCTCATCACATGATAGGTGATAAAAGTAAATTTGTGAGCTTGGAAAAGTATGATGGTGGTGTTGTAAGATTTGGTGATGACAAAGTTGGTGTAATCCATGGCAGAGGATCCATTTCTCTTGAGGGTAAGTATAATATTGATGATGTTCTATATGTGGAAGGTTTGAACCATAATCTCTTAAGTGTTGGATAGATGGTTGACAAGAGATACAATTTTCAATTCAAGAATGGAAAGTGTAGAATATTGGGGATTTCCAAAAATGTGATTGCATTTGGTACAAAAAAAAAAGGTAATATCTTTCACCTAAGTGCTACTAGTAAAAGTTGTTTGATTGCTCAAGTTGATGAAAGTTGGTTGTGGCATAGGAGAATGTGTCATATAAATTTTGACAATATTATCAGGAATACATGGTTCTACTCGAGGAAGTGAGAGATCTTCCCTAAGTTGATAAAACCTACTACTAATACTATAGCAGAGAGAGAGATTCTCGATTAGAAACCAAGCTGGGTTTCATTCGAGGAGAAAATGACATTATTCCAAAATGAAGTGTTGGAGCTTATGTGACTTTTGTAGTCCTTCTAGAATTATAGGATTTCACAAGAGGAGACAGAGGTGGCTACATGTTACTTATTGATAGTTATTCTGATGTGGGTTACTTTCTTTAAGGAAAAAGAATGAGCTCTAGAGAAATTCCCCATGCACCCCAAGGCTATGGTCCTAAAGACAAAGACAGGTCCTAAAGATTAAATGTCACGGTTTTAGATAGAATTAATTGAATTCACTTTCAGTGAGTTTAATTGTTTTTGTGAAAATCATGGGATAAACAGACAATTATCTGCCCCGCGGACCCCTCAACAAAATGGAGTTGTTGAAAGGAAGAATAAGACAATTCAAGAAGCTACTTGGACTATAATGTTGGAAGGAAATGTTATGCATATCTACTAGAGGGAAGTTGTAAGTACTACCATTTACACTCTTGAACCATAAATTTTAGGTGACTAGGAATGCTTTGTCTCTTTTACTCAATTAGGATCTTTCACCTAATGGAAAGAGATAGATCCCACACCCAAAATCTAAGAGGTTCATTCAAATTAAGATGTGTGTAATGTTATATGAGCTAAATGAGTTGATCTAAATGTAGTTATATGAACTAATTGATTGATTAAACATGCAAAACCTAAGAAATTTGACTTGTTTGAAAACACATTGTGTATTGCAAAATCACCTACAAATGAATGGAAAAATGCAACAGAAATGAATCAGACTGAAAGTGTGCACTTGGAATCTTGATGAGGACTAGAAATTTCTTTTGAAATGTTGTTGATACAAAAATATAGGCCTGGTGGGACTCATTCGCCATTTTGGGCGAATCAGTCCTAGTTCTGGCAAACTGTGTTAGAACCCATTTCTGACAAAAGGGTACTAAAAAATGCATAAAACTAAAAATTGACCCTATGGTGGGAAATTCGTCACCCATAGTGAATGAGTCCACTTTTTAATTTTTGATTTTTCAAAACTGGATTCTGGAGCTTCTAATCTACACTTTGATGCCCTATAGGTGTCTACTTCTGAAACTCTGATTTATGGGTCTGAAGATGGATTTTTGTTGATATTTTGGCTTGATGAATGATGAGAAGACTTGAATGAGTTTACAACTTGATCTCCAATGATTTCTATACTTCCAAGGGACCTAAATCTAGAAACACACAAGAGGAAGAGGAGAAATTTTGATTGTTAGGGCATGGGGGTTTGCCTTGGTCAAACCCCTTTTAGGTAATTAAACCAAAGTGATGAAATGAAGTAATGAAACATGCAATAATGGATATATTTACCTTACCATGATGATTTATCTTGAAATTCTATAGAAATACATGATGAAAATTCAGCCATTGAATGCTTGAGAAAGCTAACTTGAAGACTTCTAATGAAGAAACCCTAACTTGCTTGACTTGGATGAGAAGATAGATGATGAATTAATGATGGGAGATGTAAAAAAAAGTTTTTAGATGTAAAATGAGGATAAAAACACTTATTTATAGACAATTGTGCCTTAGTATCCCAATTATACCTCATCACAGGTCAACATGAAGCAAAATCAACTCAAATTTCACTTTATTTCCTGCTCAAAGGTCAAAATGGGGCCAAATGGGACTCATTCACCACACATGGTGAATGGGTCCCACCTAGATGGGATTGATTCACCATGTATGATGAATGGGTCCCACAAGGGCTATTTTACTGCTCAGATGCTGAGGAATAAGGAAATAGAGTTTAAAATGAAAGCTTGTCTGGTGTTTGATCAATTTAAGCCTCGAGATGCACAATATGGGCCATTAGGGACCTATTAGTGATTATGTAAATGTTAAATAGGGCTTGGGACACATAAATCAATGTGAAAGTGTGATTAAATACACTTTACAACACTAAAATGAGGTCCCCATAGTCTAGGAACGCACAAGAACCAATGCGAATGTGCAAGACACATTAGAACATTAGTTTATCATTAAGTTTACATTAAGAACCTTCTAGATTGATGTAATAATATTATTATACATATTTTATAATGTTGAATTAGGAAGAAATAGGGTAATTAAGTCTAGAAAAGCATGAAATTCTTTTACAAGACTTTACAACACCTTTACAAATGTCGTTAAAAGCATGTTATTCAATTTATAAGGATATAAGACCTAATGTAGATGTATAAAATTCCTCACAACACTAGATTAAGGCCTCATTAAGTCTACATCTCATGAATTAATCTCATTTCAAGCAAAGGGTCCTTTTTTCTATGACACATTTAGCCCCCACTTTAGTGAGAGGATGAAAGTGCTTCAAACTCACACTAAAGTAGACATTCAAGAGAGATCTAGACATGCAGGTCAAGCCCCCCAAGATACAAAATCATGCGAAGGAAAGATAAAAAGAAAGATGAGGTGAAAAAGATGTACTCACTCTGGGCCTACGAAACTTATTGGTTTCCCGTTGAGTGAGAAAGGCTAATGGTATACTCACTTTGGGGCCACATAACTAGTTGTCTGTGGGGTGAGAAATCCCAAAAGGTAAGATACATACGCTAGTTGGAATGCACTCACAAACACAAAGGTGGCTATGGAGAAAAGTCATGCCGCTAGGTGGGATTCTCACTCAACCATATTAAAGTTATACCTGCTGATAACTCTAACAAGGCGCCACAAAGAAAAATGATTTTTGAGCTCCATGAGGTAAGAAAAAATTTGTATGCAAGACACTCAGACACTGTTAATGCAAAATAGTGTAAGGATTATTCAAAGGGATTTTTTTTTGTTTGTGCAAGGTTTCATCTTAGGGGACATTTGTGCTTAACATCTCAAAGAGAGGATGTGTCAAAGAAATATCAAACTCTTGGAGAGAATTAGGCCCACTGACTCCACCAAGAAAAGAACACATTGCAAGAAGAAAAAAATCACACAGTGAAACATGAGTGGTGATGTATGCCCCCACTTTAAAGAAGTTGTGAGCACCCGTTCTGTGAGAAATTTCTTTAAAGTAGAAGAGAAGAAGAAGACATGAGAGCTTACTCAGAAAGACTTATGCCAAGTCATATATTTTCGTTAAGCTACGTCATGAGAGGGAGAAGTATTCCATATGCGAGCCAGCTTAAGGCATATCATCCAGATCCCAACCTTGCTCTTATGTGTTCATGAAAGGTTAACGACTAGCCCAAAGGAGGCAACCACAAGTGACATACAGGGATAAGGATATCAAACCCTTTGCCCCAACTTAGTGGAGAACAAAGGTGAGATGAAAGGATTGATGAAATGTATGCTAGAGTGAAAATCAATAGCAATGAGAGGAACGAGATGCCCCCACATCAGGAAGCATAAAAAACTCCTGAAAAATGTTGGATTTTATGACTCAAAGCATGACATTCATTAGTGGAGTGACTGTGAAATCTATGAAATGCACAAAAGGAAGTCTTATCATAATATTTCTTTCGAGTTTTAGGAGGGAGGGTGATCAAGTGATCTTGGAGGAGTCTCAATAAGATACCTTCTTGATCAATAGGAGAAGGTGGTCTTGTGGTGTGTTTCAAAGATACATCTTGCTTAGTAGTATATGTGAGATGGGGTCAAAAATCAAATAGCATAGAAAAAGTGACAACCAACACTTCTAAACTATTAACCTCATCCAAACAAGAGAAAACAATGAAAGCATAAGGAAAATAAAACATCAAATAAAAATACTCCCCATGCTTGAACTTGAATCACTTCTCTTGCTCTCCTATTTCTCCTTTTGAAAATATGCCCTCGGATTTGTAGTCTAACTTGTGAAAATAATTGCAAATTGTAAGTAGAAAGTTGGAGAGAATAGCTGTTAAGGTGAAAATGGAGAAGTAAGGTTGCTTTTATAGACAACCTTTTGAATGAACCGTTGAGATTAATCTTCTAGAAAGATTCCAAGATCAATGGATGGGAATGCATGAGAGGGAGGTTACAAAATGGATGGTTGAGATTAAGTCTCAGAAAAGATGCCAAGATCAACGGTCCAGAATTGATGCACCAAACATATGCCATGCATGGAAAAGCTATGACACCGATGGGTATGATGCCTGACAGCTATGACAAAAATGAATGTTATGATAGGGGATTATGATAGATCATCTTTGACCAGGTGGTGCATAAATAATTTATTTTAAATAATTTATTCAAAAATGCAGAGAGTGGAGGAAATGGAAAAGTGGAAAATAAATAATTTATTCAAATTATTTATTTGGAGAAAATGAAAAGAGGAGAATTTAATTAAATGGAGAGATGAAAAGTAGACCTTAAATATTTAATTTAGATTAATTATTTAATAGGGGAGGTGGCATGGGATAGTTAAATAATTAATGGTAATTATTTAACTATAGAAGAATTAAAGGACCATGAATAGATAAATAATTAATGGTAATTATTTAAATATAGATGAAAGGTGACAAAATAATTAAATAAATAATAATTTATTTAACTATTGAAGAAGAGGGAGAAATTAGTGATGCAATTAGTTTATTTAATCGATCGGGATAGAATAAAGATTAGAAAGTGAATTAATTAAATAATTATTAAAAAATATTTAATTAATAGAGGAATATGATCAAACATAATTGAATAACTAAAATTATTCAATTATCGAAGGATGAGGATGAAGAAAAATGACACTTGTAGGTTAGGACATTTTTCATTGTCTACATTTTTCCCCTCTTTGACATAATGCAGTTCATCGCATTGTGTCAAAGAAATTTAATTCTGAAATATGCCCCAGTGAAAGAAGAATGACGAGGAGGGTTGTGTATGCCCCCTCGAGAGGACAAGTGAGTTCAAAGAACACAAGTGTGCTCTCGAAATGGATGATAAGACTAGAGGATGAAGGATAGAAGAAATGCTAGCTTGGAAGGGGATGAATATTAGCGTGGAAGAGAAAGGAGGATGGAGATGGAAAGCTAGATGAGAAATGTTAAGGGAACCAACTTTCATGCTTACATTTTTATATTTATCATCATTGGGAAGATTATTGTAATGACCAACAAACACCATGATATGACATAGACCAAGGTGTGCAAGGTTGTACCATCATGTGAGACAAGCAATTGCAGACAAGGATGATCATGACTCATACTAAGAGAGTAATTACCCCAGTCTTTTTGTCATAATCAACCACAAACAGTAAAGATAGACAAGACAAATTATGAAATGTCATTGCTCCTCTAAACCTTGTTGTTAGGACATCCTCGAGGAACTAGCATCATGATTTCCAAAAGACAAAACAAGCATCATAAAATTAAATGCCAAGTGCTTGCCAAGTGTCTGAATGTCAAAATATCAAGTTTGTCAAGTTTGTCAAGTGTGGTGGAATGTCAGATGTCTTGGTGTCAAAATGCCAGGTTTGACGATATGAAGATGCCAGATTGGTGTTGAGTTCAGGAAGGACACATCTTGAATGATGTTGAGATGTCAGATTCAGAAAGGACACATTCTGAATGACGTTGATGCCAGAGGGATACCAAATTTGGGAAGGACACATCCCAAACGAGGTTGATGTCAAGATGTCAAATTGATGTCAAGTTCAGGAAGGACACATCTTGAAGAATGTCAGTGTCAATATTTTGAATTGATGTCAAGTTTGGGAAGGACACATCCCAAATGATGTCGATGTCAAGATTGTCGAATTCAGGAAGGACACACCTTGAATGATGTTGATATCAAGAGGAATGTATCTCAAATGTCGTGAGAATCCTCAAAATACCAGATGATTGTGACAATGCCTAAGAAGGACACATTGTAGGGCATGATTAAATGATGGGCTATCCTTCAGAAGGACACATCTGAAGAATAAGCAAGATTTGACTAGTTTGACTAAGTTTGACTGAGTTTGACCGATTTTGATATGCCAAGATGATTGTTGTGCTCAATTGAAAGATTGTAGAAGTTCGCTTGGGTAGATTGTTTATTCAAATTTTGACAAAGACCATGATAAATTTATAGACTATTTCATGTATGTGAGAAAATTGTGCAATGAACCCTAATGGACTGACCTAGTGTGGTCTCGGGGGCTCATTGACAGATGACCTTGCCTACGTCATACACTCAAAGACCTCGTAGTTCGACACAACCAATGACTTTGTCTTGTTGACCAAAGATTGAGTCATGATTTATTTTGAAAAACTTAATAGGACTGACGTAATGTCTTAGGAGCTCGAAGATGAGCCTTGCCTACGTAGCAAATGCACACAGACAATGTAGTTCGACAATGACAAAGACTAATCAAGACCTAAATTGACGTGACTGTGTTGACTGACATGAATCTGTTTTATGGAATTTTTGTGTTTTCTTCAAGACATTGTTTTTATTCTTAGGTCTTTTTTTAGGATATTTTTTGATTTTTAGGTCTTTTTTAAGGACATTTTTTGATTTTAGGTCTTTTTTTAGGACATTTTTCAATTTTTTTTTTTTAAGGACATTTTATAATTTTTAAGTCTTTTTTAGGACATTTTTCAATTTTTAAGTCTTTTTTCAGGACATTTTTCAATTTTTAGTTCTTTTTTAAGGACATTTTATGATTTTTAGGTCTTTTCTCGGGACATTTTATGATTTTTTAGGACATTTTATGATTTTTAGGTCTTTTTTCATAACATTTTATGATTTTTAGGATCACGTGCGGTACCCACTATAGTCTCATGATAAAATTTTGCCCCTAGTCAAGTTGAGAATGAGCTAGAAAAAATGGAATGTAAAGAAAAGGCATGACTAGAATGGACAATGGACAATATGCAAGACTTGATTTCAACCATTATCAACCATGGACGGAAATGTCATGATGTCAGGACGAAGTATTATGACGAATGTCGAAAAGAGTATGTTTATTAGGGACAAAGGTAGATATAGTGATAGTAGATGGCACAACAATGACTAACTACACATGGCGCCTGTTTGCTAGGTTTTCACCATGGTACTTATCCAAAGCGCCTGTTTGTTTTCACTATTGGATGAATTATTTCTCTTTTTTTTTGTCATTTTATTCTTTTTCTTGGGGGGTGTTACTAGGACGCTTGTTTGCCAGATTTTCATCAAGGTGATGATTTTTTGTTATTTTTTAGGACTTTTTCCCTAGCTCTCTGAAGCTAGGTATAAAATTGATAAATGCCATATCCATGGACTGCCTTGATGATGCCTCGATCTTGTGTGGATGACCATGCTAGATGAAAGGGCCTAATCGGGATGAGGAGGATGAGTGGAAGATATGAAGGATGATAGATGTGATGAATGAAAGAGGCTATGGTAGGATCCCTAATGTGCACACTATGTGGGCCATCAGGCTTCATTCAAAAAGGAGCTTGGGAAACCAACGAGCTAGAGTATAAGAAGGATTTGTTGTCAAAGATACATTGAAAGAAATCACCAATAGAGGGATATGATGGATATGTGAACATGGATGGATGGAACATAGTATATGGTATGAGTGAGAGTGACATGGATATAGACCTTGGATCAACAGGCACTTTGTTTGACTTTTTGCCTTGATAGATGCCCCTAGTGATTTTTGATGGAGAGGCATACTTTGAGATTGACTTTTTCTCATTTTCACTTTTGAATTTATTTTTGTTTTATCCGATAGCTTTTTATTTTGGCTATGGGACTTGTCTTGATCTTATTTTCTTTCTTTTTATTTTTGATCTCCTCTTAAAGATATCTCATTCATTGGAGCTTTTCCTTTATTCTTTTCTTGAGCTATGATTTGTTGATCCATGTCTATGATGTGAGTGGACATGTGTGAAATGAGGGAAGTAGGTGAAGTGAAAGGAATGTTTAGTGGATGAATGGGAGTGGTGATGCCATTAATGGAATCTTTTGGACTATCCTTTTTTGTACTGTTAACATCAAAGGAGACTTGCACATCCTTAATGACTTGGCAAGATGACTTAGTAGAGATGAAAATAGGAGATTCATATCCTATCCCAAGGTAGGTGGGATGGAAGGATGATGATTGGATATCCTCAATGGGGTCATGCTCAAAGAGTGGGTTATCATAAATTTCTTGGTCAAACAACGGGTTCTAATAGATATGAAAAGCTTGAGAGGAAGTAGATATGGAAAAGGATGATGTTTCATCAGGGTCCAAAAAGGTTTGAATCCAAGCATGGCCATCCTTTTGTGTTCCTTCTGTAACTATCTTGACATCAACATTTGAACTTTGATCTCTATCAGTGGCATTAGCATTGTCATTTGTTGGTAAATTATCCATACGATATTCTCCACATCCCATGTCATGAATTTGGACCTTGGGGTTTGATGGAGGGGCAAATGGAGTGTATGACTTGGTCAATGAAGATGGATCAATGTAGTGAGATGATGTGGTGATGGATGTGGATGTGGAATACTTTGCAAGTCTTGATGGGTCGATGAATTTGGAAGATGAAGACGTTGAGGCTTCACGGTTCATAAGCACTTGACATTCTGAGACACCTCATAAGTTGGTACAATATTGGAACGGATCAGGGTCTTTGTATATAGTAATATATGTGCCTTCAAAAGAAAACTTCAGACATTGGTGATACATGGAGGGGACGGCTTTCAGTACATGAATCCAAGGATGACCGAGTAAAATGTTGTATGGGAGGTCCAAATCTAGAACTTGACAAGTGGTGTCGATAATGACTGGCTCGACTCAAATTGGAAGTGTAATTACACCCCGAGAGGAACATTCTTCATCATCATATGCCTTGATAACATTGCTTCTTGTGGCGTCTACACAACCATCAGAAAAACCTAGTGCCTTGACCAATTTTAAGGAACATATATTCAGTCCCGCTCCGCCATCTACTAAGACTCGTCTGACCTTATATTTATGAACAAAAACTTTGATATGAAGTGAATCATTATGGTTGGATTTGGATGATGAATAGTCTTGGTCTGAAAAGGTGATATGGTGGGGAGTCATGAGATATCCTACCATGGCTTTGAATTGGCTGACATCAATATCTTGGGGAACAGAGGATTCTTGAAATGTTTTATCTAGGATGGCCTTATGGGCAGGCGAGATGCATAACAATTCAAGGATAGATATTTGTGCTGGTGTTTTTCCAAGCTAGTCAATAAGATTAAAGTTTCCTTTAGGTTGGGATTGCTTGTTTTGTGGACGCGATTGTGACTGTGAAGTGGATGGGCCAACTATTGTTACATTTGGTTTTCTAGGGAGAGGAGGGCCGGCTATGGTGACCTTTTTGGCGCGGGTGGTGATATTGCATTTAGGGGCCTTTCTGACGGTGACTGTGTAGACATGTTCATCAATTGTTCTAATGTGATGTATGATAGGTCCCCCGAAATAGTCATATCCAATACAGGTATAGTTGGCTGGACTATTGTTATTTGTATTTGATGTAGAAGGGTTTCCAGAACCATGATCCTATAGTGGGTTCTTGTGTATTGTATGATCCACATTAGAAGAAAACTGTGGTCCACCGACTTCAATGATAAAATTTTCAATAAGGTCTTGTACCAGATTTTTCAATTGTCTATAGGAAGAGGTTTTGTGTCCTTTTATTCGGTGATAGGCACAAAATGCATTGTCATCCCACCAAGATGGTTTAAACTACCTAGGGTCGTATGGTTTGGGGTTCTCAAGTGTGATGACACCATTATGAAGGAATTTCCTGAGAACTTCTTCAATTGGCTCAGCCAAGGGAGTGTATGTAAGTCCTCTAGGGAATTGTTTGGGTTGCCTAGGCTGCCTTTGAATTTGATTGTTTTGATTGCCTTGGTTATTCTAATTTGTCTGGACAACATTAGCAGCATAGGTTTGTGTCATCATCTATGTGTTTTGTGGTTGTGTCCCTTTTAGAGTAATCATAGGACCCATAGCATTGTCAGCCTTAGCATCGACTACACCATCATTGGTGACATGTTTGTTCTTAACCCAGTATTCATTTTTGTCAGCAAGAGGAGGGTTTGCATTTGTGTTTTTGGGACCATATTTTAGTCTTCCTTTGGCTATGAGGGCTTGTTCAACTTGGAAACCTTGCTCAACTAGATCCGTAAAAGTTGTACAACAATGAACATGCAAGCCATTTTTCAGTGGTCCCAATAACGTTTGTACGAACATGTGAACTTTTTCCTTTTCAGGTATGTCTATATGATAGTGACTCACTAGGCCCCTCCATTTTTGAAAGAATGGTAAAAAGGTTTCACTTGAATCTTCTTGTGTGAGTTGGCATAAGTTGGTGATGGAGGTATCTGTGCCAATGTTGTATGTGTAATTTTTCATGAATTTTTCAGCAAGTTCTTTCCATGACTGTATTCCAGGTTACAGTGTATAGAAACATTCTAGGGACAGTACTGCGAGACTTTTAGGAAAGAAATCGCATTGGATATGTGTGCTCATGAGAAATATCCATACAACTTGTTACGAACTCTCTGATGTGGCCAAAAGGATATGGACATAAGTCGTATGGAATTTGCGTCTTCTTGTCAGAGGTTTTCATATTTTCCATCTGTTTTTGAAGTTCATCCACTTTTTCTAGCAAGGTGTGTACAATAGGATCATTTGTTGCCTGAAAGTAAGGTATGTTCTGATTAGGTGTTTGCTGATATTCCAGTTGTGAGTGGGAATTTATTGTTGAGAAGGAATCTGGGACGAGTATGTGGGAATATGTGACCCAAAAATTTGCCAAAGTTGCACATTTGTTGCATCATTTGAGTTCCTTGTCCTTGTTGAAAGAATTTTCCATGTAGCATGTTGGTGTTTGTTCCTTGGGAGTTTCCATGTGGTGCATTGATATTTTATCCTTGTCCATGTGGGATGTTCAATTGTGATGATGTATTAATGTTGTGTTGAGGGCTTTGAATGAATACTTGTCATGGGTTTCCTCCAAAGGGATTAAATGAGATTCCACCATAAGGATGTGATGAAGATGCCCCCATTGTCATAGATGAAGATCCCAACATAGGGTTTGTGGGATTTTCTCCCATTGATGTGGATCCAATGGTTATTCCTATTGTTTGTGATGATGATGTGGACGTTGTAGGCATGGACATAGTAGATGTTCCTCCAATAGATGTATTAGTTGAGATGGTGGTGTTTTGACTTGTGGTACCACTAGATGTCACATTAATGGTGTTAATAGAAACTTGTGTGGTGACCACAATGTTATTGCTATTGGGGGCATTGTTCGTGTTTTGATGAGATGTCATGGTTTGTGTCACATTGTCTGGAGAAGAAGGTCTTATGGTATTAATGTCGAAGCCTTTTGGTAGTTTTTCCCCTTGGTCTAAAGGCATAGAAAGGTATCTGTCGGGATCATTCAAAACCAATTCTTCTACAAATGAAGCTATGTCAGGGTTTTGAGTGACATCATCTAAATCCTCAGCTAGTAATTGTCCATTTTGGTTTCTCTGTATGAATTGTTCAAAAAGTGGATTTTGAAAGGAAGTTGACATGCTCATGGATGATTGTATGTTCAAATTTCCAAATGGGTCATCATACATCCAATCATTGGGATTGGTGTTGGTGTTGGTGTTGTTGTCAAAGTTTTGTCCAAATTCTACCATTTGCCTTTTCTTTCTTTGAAGTCTTGTTTCCACCATCAAGTAAATTGCTCAAATGAAGATGATGACAATGCAAGTATGACACTAGTCTATGTTTTTGTCCTTTTGTGCGATAAAGGATGACAATGCAATGAGATAATAATGTTTTACCTAAGGAAATGTGCAATGCCGAAAAGCTAAAGCAACGATTATGACTAGGATGACAAGGTGCATAGTAAGGACTAAGATGATTATGTTGACTAAAGAGGCAACTAATGCAAAGTCTAGGTTCAAAATGATGACTAGGATGAATAATATTTTTGTATTTTTGGGAATAAAGTATGCAAGGTATAAACTAGAATGTAATTTGGAGAAAGGGGTACCTAAGCACTCTAAGCTTAATCTTTGCTCTCAATTTTCAGTTACCAAAGGGCTTATTGAAAATGACAAGGTGACAAATTCAAGAGGACTACTGAGTTTTCCTAACTAGGCCGTTGAGTTGGAAAGCTTCACAAAGGGTGACAATGACTGAAGATATGAATAATGACGAAGTCCAAGATAACCTAGTTTCAAACGCAATGATTTTGCAAATTGTGATAAAGTTGGCCCAATCCAAAGTATGCAAAAATGACAACCTAGGGTCAAGCTAATGCTGAAAACATGATTATGAAACCTAAGGGATGAAATTAAAGAGTTTGAAGGTCTAAGGCTAAGGTAAAAAGTGAAAACTAATGGATGAATGATAAAGATTTTGAGCAATTTGAAAGCTGGTTTCTGACAGAGACCTCTTCGAAAAGAAAAAGTGTTTGACAGCAAGCTGACAGTGTTTAGACTCAGATTCGAGTTTGTATCAAGGTTTTCTTTCTGCCAGGGAAATGTGTCATTTGAGACCTTGAATGCGTCATAGTATTGTAAATGTGTTTTAGTTTAAGCGAATGTGGTTCAACAGTTGCATCACAGGTTGTAAAAAGTGAGTTTTCTGATGTATTGAGGAAAAATATGATTTGTCAAAGGTCGAATGTTTTTGTCCAGATTTGTGATTGTGGTGAATACGATTTGAAAATCTAGAAAGCACTTGACAATCACAATGTTTTAGTGTAAGAAAATGCACATAAGACAAGCACGATCCTAATAGGCCAAGGGTGTTTATACTTGGTATAACCCACCAATATACCCCGAATTGGTGTTGAACACCTCTCCTTCTCGAGAGCGGATAGCTTAGAAGTTTGGTGGAACTGGCTCCCCTCCACGACACTCACTTCTATGGGCACACCACTTTAGATTCATGGGTAGTCACTTCCCAAGAATTGCTATCTCTACTCAAGGTAGTTAGTAGTGAGTATCTTTGGGAATGATACTTTACCCTGCACTATACCAAGAAACGATTGAAAATAGCTGGCTTCTAAAATAATAGGTGTCTAGTTAGGGAATCTATTCGAGTGGCCACACATGGGGCAATAGATTAATCATTGATTAGGTGGCACTCCAGCCTAAAGAGGTTACGCTCAATAGGGTTAATGGGAGTACTACTCCGTCTGTGTGACACATCCGCACTTGTGGTACTTGAACTTTCCTCAAGCACCTATTTTATATTCCGACTGGAAGTGGCTTGGCTTTAGCCTATTATCGGTCAAGTCATCCCTTAAGGTGAGTACTTTTTCCCGTAAGGCAGACCCACTTCTAGAAATAATAACCATTTCTCTTACACCTAGGATCGCTCGAAAGTACAAGGGGAGAGGATACTTCAATTATTAAGTCATGAGGGTGACAAAAAATAAGGTGGATCTAGTTTTCTGATCACCTAGTTTTCACAAGGTGAGAGCATAATCACCTACCACGTTCAAGCATAGTCAGACAAAATCAAGCATATGTTCATTTTAATGCACCAATGGAAGTGTTTTCTAAATTAGAAATTGCAAACACATTGTTTGAGAAATGAGTCTTCGACTAATGGAGTTGCAAAACCACAAGTTAGTAGTTTCATGAATGTCTTGGACCAATGAGAAAGCTGCAAAAAACTAAGTTAGAACAAGAGATTAAAAACCAAACTAAAAGTCAGTAAATAACTAAACTAGAGAATGAAGAGACTAAACTAAACTAAGAAAAGGAAATCAAAGAAAACTAAAAACTAAGAGTTTTATTTTTTTGTTGCTCCAAAAGAAGCAGTTTTTGGGAGCCCCACTCCAAAGCCACACGCTACAAACAAAAGATTAGTAAACCAAAAAAAAATCTTGAATACCAACAAAGTAAAATAGTGATAAATTTCTCAAAACTAAACAAAATTTTAAACCATAGATATTCTATGAAAAAATAAGACATAGACCTTCAAAACCCAGAAAAAGTTTTGCAAAATCCTGCACAACAAAAGTATTATAAACAAAATAAAATTCGAGTATTAACAACTAAATCTTAAAAAGCTGCAATCACTAAGATGGCCATAACTTTCTCAAATCTTAATGAAATTTTCAACAGTTTGAAGTTCTTGAAAGCTGAGAATGAGGCCTACAAAACCTAGATAATCATTGTAAGAGATTTTATATGCCCATTTTTTTGTTCTCAAAAGAAGATGACAAGATTTCATATGAATTCTTGGCTGTAACTTGCAAACCAACGAAAATAAACAAGAAAACACATAAATTTCTCTACAAAATTGTAAGATTCATGTCGGGTTCACCAATGTGAGATAGGGTCATAAATCAAATAGCATGGAAAAAGTGACAACCAACACTTCTAAATATTATCCTCATCCAAACAAGAGAAAACAATGAAAGCATAAGGAAAATAAAACATCAAATCAAAATACTCCCCATGCTTGAACTTGAATCACTTCTCTTGCTCTCCTATTTCTCCTTTTGCAAATATGCCCTCAGATTTGTAGTCTAACTTGTGCAAATACCTGCAAGTTGTAAGTAGAAAGTTGGAGAAGAATAGCTATTAAGGTGAAAGTGGAGAAGGAAGGTTGCTTTTATAGACAACCTTTCGAATGGACGGTTGGGATTAATCTTCTAGAAAGATTCCAAGATCAATAGATGGGAATGCATGAGAGGAAGGTTATGAAATGGATGGTTGAGATTAAGTCTCAGAAAAGATGCCAAGATCAACCGTCTAGAATTGATGCACCAAAAATATGCCATGCATGGAAAAGCTATGACGCTGACAACTATGACACTTGATAGCTATGACAGACATGCAAGACATGCAGGCTATGACAGAAATGAATGTTATGACAAGGGATTATGATAGAGCATCTTTGACTAGGTGGTGCATAAATAATTTATTTTAAATTATTTATTCAAAAATGGAGAGAGTGGAGGAAATGGACAAGTGGAAAATAAATTATTTATTTTAAATTATTTATTCAAAAATGGAGAGAGTGGAGGAAATGGACAAGTAGAAAATAAATAATTTATTCAAATTATTTATTTGGAGAAAATGAAAAGAGGAGAATTTAATTAAATTTATCAATTTAATTAAATGGAGAGATGAAAATTAGACTATATTAATTATTTAATAGGGGAGGTGGCATGAGATAGTTAAATAATTTTTATAATTATTTAATTATAGAAGAATTAAAGGACCATGAATAGATAAATAATTAATGGTAATTATTTAACTATTGAAGAAGAGGGAGAAATTAGCGACACAATTAGTTTATTTAATCAGTTAGGATAAAATAAAGATTAGAAAGTGAATTAATTAAATAATTATTAAAAATTATTTAATTAATAGAGGAATATGTTTAAACATAATTGAATAACTAAAATTATTCAATTATTGAAGGACAAGGATGAAGAAAAATGACACTCGCAGGCTTAGGAAATTTTTCATTGTCTTCAGTATATGTCATACCTTCACAAGTGTCACTAGAATGTGAGATTTTATTCTTTCCATTAGAGGAAGGTATAAAATCTTATGAATTTAAATCATGAACATTTTGTGAGATGACATTGACATTAAGTGAAGGTGTATTTATGTGCTGCATATTGGATGAAGGGTGATGGCCAAGACCACTAGATGTTAAGGATGGTGTAGCGAGATGTTTCATGATATTGTTGATGGAGGGTGGAGGTTTAGTGATCTCAATTACTGGACAATAGCCGAGACCATGAGTTGTTTGTTGTGTGAGGGGATCTATAGGGTTGCAGATACCTTGTTTGTTAGCACCACATCCTTTTCCATTATATCCTTGAGCAGTTTCATAAACTCATAACCTTTTCCATAAAGCTTTTTCATGGCTTTTGGATCGAGTGGTTGTTCGTTATTATGTTCATCAAAGGTTGTTGTGTAATTTTCTTCTTTGTCTAAAGTGGGTGAGGTGGATGCTTTCGAAAGGGCTTCTGAAGTTTGTTTTAACATGGTTGTGTCTTTTTTCATTTTTGAATCTTTGTGGATGGTTTTGTATTCACCCATGAAGTCATGCTCAAAATCCAAGGAACCCCAATCATCTTCAGATAATGTCGTGTGACATTCAATGTTGTTGTTTTGTTCTATAGGTTGCACTTGTATGGTTGGTGTTAATGTGTTCAAGGGGTTCTCTTTAGTGTTTGCAAGTTGTAAAACACTATAAGGCTCAAGGCCAATGTCAAGGGTGTAAACTTTGTTATTGTAAATGCATTTCATTTTGTGATGAAGAGTGGAGGGCACACCATGCATGGCATGAATCCACTGTCTGCCTAAGATAATATTACAGGAAATTTCATAAGGCATGACATAGATTGGTGTATTTAAGGTGACCACTCCAATTGTAAGAGGCATAATGATTACCTTGATCGATGTCTTTGCAACATTTTCAAATATCTTAATAGATAGAGAGTCAGGTCGAATGGTGGATCTATGAATGTCAACCCTATCCAAAATACTCACACTACATACATTAAGAGTAGAACCATTTTCTATAAGAGTTCTCTTTATGCCTATTGTTTTGTATTGAGTGATGACCATGAAGGCTTCATTTTGTTTTTGCAAATCCAAATAGGGGAGCTCATGTTGATGGAAATTAATGTCAAGATGTGTGTTATGGGTTAAAGCTACCACATCATTTGGAGTTGTATTAGGAGGAACACAAATTTTTTGTAAGGTTGTTTGAAGAATAGTATTGTAACTTGGTGAATTCTGAAGTAAATCAAAAAGGGAAATTTTTGTAGGACTATTTTTTAATTGTTCAACAAGATCATACTCCTTTGTGGGTGGGATGTAATGAGGAGCACTAGGTGGATTTGGTAAAGGTAAAGGGGTTGGTGTTGGTTGTGGCAGTTGCAGATTATTGCGAGTGTTATATGTATAAGCAATGGTAGTGGAACTCGGTTGCTACGATACATTATTATTAGGTGGATAAAGGATGAGTTGAGATTTGTTGTGTTTCTTGTGTGATGGTGGGTAAAGAATTAGGGGATTCTTCAGATGTCCCATGGGGTATGTATGAGGTCCATTGATTGAAGGGAACCTAATAGACACATGTGCATTCATAACCTCAACAATCTTGTTTATTGAAGGAAGATACATTATTATTGTTTTCATTTTCGAGCACCATGATAGTCTCCCTAGAAGGAGAGAATTTAGGAGAAAAATAAGCCACATATTCTTGATAAGTAGGGCTAGGTTCTTTCAAAATGAACTTATTGGTAATAGGGGGATGATCAATGATGGGAGTGTCAAGAGGGGGATGATTAGGAGAAGGTGTTAGTTGAATGCCAATTGTCGTTAAGGTCTCATTCTCTTGTGCTATATTGTCTACCCAAAAAGGAGAGCTTGTAATATGTTCATCCAAGTTTGAAGTGTGTAAAGCAAATTCATCACAATTGAGGGAGGCGCCAAGAGAAGGACCATTATGGTTGTCAAATAGATTATCCCAAAGGGTAAGAGCATTAGGGAAGGGAGGATCAAGATTATCATGATAATTAATAGGGATGTCTTATAATACCAACCTATCATCTTGATATCAAGGATGGATATTAGGAGATGGAAAAGTTTGATTGTCATGGTTATGGAGATTAGGTAAGGTGGTATGTAGGATTTCATCTTGTAGTTTTGTAATGTCTTTCAAAGGTTGAAGAGGAGAGGGACAATCAAGACTCATAGTGCTTGTACCTCCTTTCACCAAAATACCTTTTTCACTAATAGGAGAGGTATTGGGAGAAGAACAAGTAGGAGTGTCATTATTATCTACACTTTCATCCTCTTGTGTTATTATATTCTTGCAAATTCAATAGGTACTAGGAGGGTATGCAAAATGCTTACCAAATGTTTTACTTTGCTATCCTAAATTATTTACTTGAAAAATAGAATCATACAAGCCACTTGCTATGCCAGAAACATTGAATGCTTTAAAAAAAAACATACTAACATGAAAAAGTAAATAAAAAGGAAAGACAATGACTTAAAAGGAAATGCAATTTTCAGATATGAAACAAGGTAATGTTCATAGTACACTATGCATCAATAAAAAAATGTCATAAAAAAGGTAAAATTCAAAATGGAACAATGCATGAAATAAGCTATTTTAATTGAGATCTAGTGAAATGAATGCTACAAAAATGTAATTAACTAATATATACAAGTTAAGGAACCAAATAGAATCCTAAATTTTTTTTTATGAGTTCAGGACAATGTTGTTTCAGGGGTCAAAAGGGACTGATTTTCCTAGGGTGGCGAATGAGTCCTAGTATGGACTTTTTGCAAAATTTTCATAAATTTTTGTCTGATTTTAATGTTTTCAAAATGCTAAGATGTAGAACTAAGTTAAGTATGTAGAATTTTAGAACTTTTCAATGATTAAAGATGCAACAATGCAACCTATTATGCACTTTTTATGAATGTAGAATTTAACACCTAACATGCAAATGAATCATGCAAATCTTGATGCAAGCTAGATCTATGATGATGAAAGGATTCCAAATCAGTTAATAAAGCATTCAAAAATTAGGTTCACAAAAATGAACCATAGATTTTAGGTGACTAGGAATGATTTGTCTCTTTTACTCAATTAGGATCTTTCACCTAATGGAAAGAGATAGATCCCACAACCAAAATCTAAGAGGTTCATTCAAATTAAGATGTGTGCAATGTTATATGAGCTAAATGAGATGATATAAATGTAGTTATATGAACTAATTGATTGATTAAACATGCAAAACCTAAAAAATATGACTTGTTTGAAAACACATTATGTATTGCAAAATCACTTACAAATGAACAGAAAAATGCAACAAAAATGAATCAGATTGAAAGTGTGCACTTGGAATCTTGATGAGGACTAGAAATTTCTTTTGAAATGCTGTTGATGCTGAAATTTAGGCTTGGTGGGACTCATTTGCCATTCTGGGTGAATTAGTCCTACTTCTAGTAAACTGTGTCGGAACTCATTTCTGACAAAAGGGTACTCAAAAATATAGAAAACTCAAAATTGACCCTATGGTGGGACTCATTCACCACACATGGTGAATGAGTCCACTTTTTAATTTTTTATTTTTCAAAAGTGGATTTTGAAGCTTCCGATCTACACTTTGATGCTCTACAGGTGTCTGCTTCCAAAACTTTGATTTACGGGTCTAAAAATGGATTTTTGTTGATATTTTGGCTTGATGAATGAGGATGAGACTTGAATTACTTTAAAACTTAATCTCCAATTATTTCTATACTTCCAAGGGACCTAAATCTACAAACACACAAGAGGAAGAGGAAAAATTTTGATTGTTAGGGCATGGGGGTTTGCCTTGGTCAAAACCCTTTTAGGTAATTAAAACAAAGGGATGAAATGAAGTAATGAAACATGAAATAATGGAGGTTTTTACCTTACCATGATGATTTATCTTGAAATTCTATAGAAATACATGAAAATTCAGCCATTGAATGCTTTAGAAAGCTAACTTGAAGACTTCTAATGAAGAAACCCTAACTTGCTTGACTTGGATGAGAAGATAAATGATGAATTAATGATGAGAGATGTCAAAAAGGGTTGTTACATGTAAAATGAGGATAAAAAAACTTATTTATAGACAATTGTGCCTTAGTATCCCAATTATACCTCATCACAGGTCAACATGAAGCAAAATCAACTCAAATTTCACTTTATTTCCCACTCAAAGGTCGAAATGGGGCCAAATGGGACTCATTCACCACACATGGTGAATGGGTCCCACCTGGATGGGACTGATTCACCATCCATGTTGAATGGGTCCCATAGGGGCTATTTTGATAGCTCGGATGTTGAGGAATAAGGAAATAAGGTTTAAAATGCAAGTTTGTCGGGTGTTTGATCAATTTAAGCCTCGGGATGCACAATATGGGTCATTAGGGACCTATTAGTGATGATGTAAATTTTAAATAGGGCTTGGGACACATAAATCAATGTGAAAGTGTGATTAAATACACTTTACAACACTAAAATGAGGTCCACATAGCCTAGTAATGCACAAGATACAATGTGAATGTGCAAGACACATTACAACATCAGTTTATCATTAATTTTACATTAAGAACCTTATAGATTGATGCAATAATGTTATTAAAAATATTTTATAATGTTGAATTAGGAAGAAATAGGTTAATTATGTCTAGAAA
This sequence comes from Sequoia sempervirens, assembly GCA_007258455.2. Classification (NCBI taxonomy): domain Eukaryota; kingdom Viridiplantae; phylum Streptophyta; class Pinopsida; order Cupressales; family Cupressaceae; genus Sequoia; species Sequoia sempervirens. The sequence continues at coordinate 21,246 of VDFB02183761.1, forward strand.
AGCATGAAAGTCCTTTACAACACTTTACAACACCTTTATAAGACGTCGTTAAAAGTATGTTATTCGATTTATAAGGATCCAAGACATAATGTGGATGCATAAAATGGCTCACAACACTAGATTAAAGCCTCATTAAGTCCATTTTATCATGAATTAATTTCATGTCAAGCAAAGGGTGCTTTGGAGCTTGTGTGTTGAAAGATAATGTGTATCTTTGTCATTGATGTCAAAGGGGGAGAAGAGTCATGTGAAAAACTGTGAAAGAGTTAAGGAGAAAAGAGTCAAAATCTAAGGGGGAGAAAGTGCTAAGAGAAATTTGCATTGATGGTTTTTTTCACATCATGTGTTGCCATCAATGCCAAAGGGGGAGATTGTTGGATATTGCTGATATGTGGTTGTCATTGATGTCAACACTATTGGCATTAATGTCTTTAAGGTTGTATATGTCGAGGATATTGAGAAAATTGTAATAAAATAAGTTGCAGGTTTTCAATGGTGCAGTGAAGTTCAATATGGTGGCTAGCTCAGTATATTGATGATGAGAGGTTGTGGATCAAATGGTTTTTTGACAAGTATATCTAGTTTATCCACATGAAGTTTCAGAGGTTCGCATGAATATTTGATTGAGCTATGAGTATCTGTGTTATGACAGTTGTTTTGTTGCTTTAGTTATTGTTCCTAAAAGAAGATGGTGTGATTCTAGTAATTTGATTTGTTGCAGATGCTTCTATGGTGATTCATGATGCTTTTGGATGTTTCTAGATCATGCTCTATCTTTTTTGTTTGTTCGCTTGATTGTTGTGTTCGTGATTGGTGATTTTCTTTTGTGAGTTCATGTTTTTAATGATCATGGATGATAGGGTAATTGTAGCTTGTTGTGGATCTTCGAGGCATAATTGTCTAAGGTTTTTTATGTTCTAAATATGTTCTTTTGTGTCTTTACGATGTTTTGGCCAACATTGTTTGGTGCGCATTGATAATTGTTTATTGATTTGGGTCGACAGTTTGTACACATTTTATATTTTGTTAAAGCTAACATGTAGTTGATGTTATCCCTAGTTGCGGATATATATGATCAATTGTTTATACCATTTGAAGCCATGGTGTGCAATGTATGCTGAGTGTTGTGCACGAATAATGTTCTAATATTTTGAAAGTACAAGTAAATTGTGAAGAAGAGTGAGTAGAAGAAAGTGTTTAAGTGCTTAAGTGGAACTGTTATCAAGCATTAGAAGTTGTTATTTTCTCTATTCAAAATCTTCTTCTATGTAATTTGAATGTGACTGTAAGACAATGATTCTTCCTTTGGGCAGTAAGCTCTTTTGTATTTGAGTAGTGAGCTCTAAGCATCCTACTTGAATGCACGTGCATTCCCCATTTATAATACTTTTATAGTTTTAACATGGTATAATCTTGTGGACTAACCTCCACTGTGGTTTTTCCCCTAATAGGATTTCAACGTAAAACATATTGGTGTTATGTGTGTTTTTGATGTGGTGATTGTTTATGCTTTAATGTTTATATATTGGATTTGAGAATAAGTTTAATTTGTATAATTTCTATGACAACTAATTCACCCCCCGTCTCAGTTGTCTGCCCTTGTGTTGCAAACAATATCTAGGGTTATCCTTGAATGGAATAGATTAAAAGTGGGTGTTCTCTAGGTCCTAAACCATATGATAACACTTAATCCTCCATTTTCAAAGGTTCCATTTTGGTGAACTTGCGTCTAGAACATTTTATTTTCTTATTTGGAGTGCATCATCATCCTAGATTTGGCTTGCATTAAAATTGCAATGCATTTCACATTAGTTAATTAGCATTGTAGGGTTTTGTTGATGGTGTTTTCTGCACAGCAACAACTCAGACAGAATAGAAAATCCTATCTCTCTTGAAAGGTAATCTCCAATAATGAATTACTGAAAATCACCCCAAGGTCTCTCGGGTGTTAGGTCATAACAATGCGTAAAACAACTCAGATGAAATGTGAAATTGCTGGTAATCACAATCGGACCTTACTACAAGCAAACTAAACCTTTTCAATTTACCAGATCTAACAATATGATGATCTTGAATCCTGAATCTAACCGAATAATAAAGAAATTGCAAAAGATAGGGATGCAGGGAAGGTAATAAAATCTAAATCAGACAAGCAATGCAAATGACATATATTTGGAATGGACCTATCTCAAATAACCAATTCCTGTTCGACCCACAAGGCAATCTCTACAAGAACAGTGCAATCTTCTGAGGAGTATAAATTTTCAAATCATAGACTTGCATCTACAACCGAACTTAAGCACATTTGAATATATATGGTCCAGGTTGACTTCACCAGCCTACTACAATCAGATAGTTACTGGGAGTGTAGACCAAAGATAGCTACCAACATTCCAAATATGAAATCACATACACCATTTATCTAACTAAACTAATTTATTTCTAAATAATAAACCCTAGATCTTCAAGCAATGTGAAAGATAGAACAAAAGAACCATGCAAGATGAGATAACACAAAGGATTTCACCAGGAAAACCACAATGTCTCCAATTGTATTAATCATCAAATACTGCAACAATTTCAACTGTTCTGAATATGATATCTGCTTTAAGAAATTCTAAAACTCTAACTATTGCTCTTGCTAATCTCTACGATCAAAATCCTCTGAACTGTCCTACAATAAGGCAAAAATGCCTATTTAACAAATTTCCCAGAACATGTCGGCCCAGCCAAACATTTTACAATAAAGATAATAAAAAAACTGCCAAAACAGGTCGGCCAGGGAAACAAACTAAGGCACACATTTAATGCCATCATCCAAGTCGGCCAAGGCACAATCCCCAAGGAAATCCGGTCCAATGCATGCCCTATGATAATAGGGAAGCACAAATCTCGAGATAAACATTAACCGCTGCTTCCCTTGTCCTTTCTCCGCGCTGGTGACCCTTGGACCCTCAAGAAAACTCCTTCCAACTCAGCAACAGGTGGCAATGGCAAAACTTTGAGCCGGCATTTAATTGACTCAATCCCCTCATTGGACCGCTCAATGGTCCCCTTCCAATCCTTTCTGCTGGTCAGGTATCTATCTATCACTGCCAAATATGTAGCCGCATCATCAAGCATATGGCCAGTGACAACCTCATCAGAATCCGGGGCATAAACCTCATGCCACCATTCCTTCAATTGATCCAAACTCAGGTACTTGGGAGCCATCTTATTCCTCCCTGTCATCACTTCAAAAAATGCAATGCAACCATCATAGATTGCAGTAAGGTCGGCATCAATGGCTTTTCTTCGTTTCTTTATCTTTTTCAGGGCTCCCTGCCTGATCTGTAATGCTTCGAACCATTCCCACGGTTCATCCAACCTGGAAGAGGGAAGAATTCCATCCCTGCCCAATTGTTCCCTGCCATGTCCCAGAATAACCTTTGTCTTCTGCAACAGAGAATCGACATCATTCATATCCTGAGAAAGGATACTTTCCATCAGCTCTTTTCCTTGGACTGCATCCTTGCCAACTGACAGGATCTCCTTAATAGCTTCATCCCCTTGTGTCCGAACACTCATCAACCAGTCCATGGCAGCTTGTGTGGAAGCCTTCATCTTCTCTATACCAGAAATTGTTTCCTTCGGCAGAAATCCGGGAGTAGAAGAGGAGGACGGATGGAGGGACTGTAGAGGTTTCATGACCTCTTCTAAGCTTTTCCTCAACCTTTCATTTTCCCTTTTCAATTCCCTCTTTGTCTGAGTCTCCTTCCTCAACCTATCCAGAATCACAGCACTTGACCCCTCGAATTCCTCAATGTCTTGTTCTAGGGAAGCTGGCCCAAGGTTAATGGTTTGGACACTGTAATCCTGGCCTATTACCTCTTCTCTTGTTTTATCTGCAGCAGGGGTGGCGATGTGTACTACACGGTTATGCACCTCATCCCTTTCCACCCGGGAAATTATCCTAGCTGCCTTCTTCTTTTTCCCCTTTCCAATCTGAGATAACATTGCATCCCAGTCGAGAGGAGTGTCCTCTACTATCACCTGTTTCTTCCTTGCTATTTCTTTTTCTAACCAGTCCGGGGCTACAGGGTCCGTCCGGATTCCTTCTGTGTCAGTTTTCCCCGGGTCTTCTGTGGCTTTCTCCTCTTCTGTTACTGCCACCTCGACTTCTCCTTCTTCTGTTGCCTTGTCATCATCCTTCTCTGGGGGGTGTTCACCTTGGTCCATCTCCTCAAATCGCAACTCAGGAAGCACCGGCGATGGAGTTCCAGCGGGGATGCTCTTCTCTGGTTCTGGAGATCCGCGGCCCTTCTCACTCTCCGGAGAGTCCTCGTATTGCACCAAGGGAGAAGTGTGCCCTTCTTCTGTCTCTACCTCGAGCCCGGCAGCCTCACTGAATAATGCCCCTTCCTCAAACGGCTCTGCTTCTCCGCTGATTTCCTGCTCATCCGGATTTACCGGTTCTGTTACACCCTGCGGAGGAGAGACAGGCCTGTCCTGTTCAGTGGCTGGCGATATTGGAGAAGAAACCTTTGGCTGTGCAGCATCCTTTGGGGACGGAGTTCTGGATCTTCTGGTGTATACTTTGGTCTTCTCCCCTCCGGAACTTTCTACATCCACAACCGGAGGCTCATCTTCCGAAGTCGTTTGGCCTTTCTTTTTCGCCACCCTTGTAGTTCTGGCCTTCTTGGGCGGTGGAGGAACATCCTCCTCCTCAGCTTTCTCCACCTCCTCCTCGTCCGAGGACCTGCTGATAGTCAGGGTCTTCCACCTGCGTTTGCCGATAGGTTTCCTTTTTGCTGCAGGTTGAGTCCCCTTAGGGCTTCTGACCTTGATTTTGAAAGGAGAGGCCTTGGCTGTTTTCCCTTTGGGGTCCTCTTCCCCGGATTCCTCTGAAGTGGACATGGGGTTGAGATTCCCCATCAGGTCGAAAGTGAGGGGAACATCGGCATTTTCCAACACCCAGACCTCATGTTTGATCCAAGCAAAGGTATATTTTAGCACCGGAGCCATTAAGTCCTCCAACTCTGTCACCTCAGGCTCATTCCAGTCCATATCCGCTACTGACCTATCCTTGATGGGCTCATAGACATGGTCCTGGACCAATTTTCCATCATCCTCCAGCTGATCTGGAATCAGCTTCACATTGTACTGCCTAATTGCCTCCACTGGCAGCCGGGAATACCTTTTCCTTCGTGCATCAAGGTCATCCTTGATGTTGACCCAGTAGTCCTCCAAGTCCTCCTTGTGCCTGTATTCCCGGGTAGCCCTTTTCTGTGCCCCTCCGGTGATGTCAAAATTCATTCTCTTTGAATGGAAAGAGAATCCATAGGCTGCCAATTCCTCACCTGCAGTATGAGCTGATTGAATGGAAGGACACATCACATCCACGCCAATCCCAAGAGGGAAGTCACCTCCAAAACCAGTTTTATGTTTCTCCTTCTTGACCACCGTATCGAACTCACAAATTTGTCTTACGACCTCCAGTAGCACTATGTGGTCAGTGGGATACCTGGGCAATCTGTAGGGAGCAACGGGGCATCCATCAATCCGGAGATAAGTGAAAGTGGGGAACTGGATGAACCAGGCCCCATAATTCTTAATCAACCCCCTAGCCCCATCGGACAATCTGATGTGCTCCGCATTCTGAAGGGTCCGGGTAATGTGCATAGTGAAGGCATCGTTGGCCCTCCTATAATCTCCGTGTCCGAGGTGCAATTCCGGATAGACCTCATAGATAATGTCCTGTCCAATAGTTCCTGCCGGAGTCAGTCCCTTATAGGGATAGGAGATGGCCAGTATATATATAACAAAGGAGGACATGGTGAACTTCTTTCCTTCCAAAACATTCCTCAGTTGCCTATCTATTTCTGCACTGATAAGTCCTGCCCAGTGGTAATTCGTTCCTTGGCCTATCTTGGTGATCACATGGACCATCCAACTTTCCAATACCCCGGCAGTTTTGAGTCCGGCCACCCTGCTCAACAGTGTGATGGCATCATAAATATCTGGCCTGAACTTCACCCTGTGCAACTGTTTGGGCAATTTAGAGTGGTGAGACTTGGGCTTCTCAAGCCATGAGTTAATAAGCTGTTGAGCCTTAACTGGCTCGTTCTCATAATACGTGCGAGTAGTGTCAATGTTTAGGGCGCAGACCGAGGGGAGATCCGGCATGCTGAAAGCTCGGGCAATGGAGGCTGGACTGAAATTTGCCAACACCCGCCCCTCAGTACTAACTACCATCTGTGTGTCAAAGGCGTACTGCCTAGCACACTCCAAAATCAGCTCGTAACACTGGACTGCTGGAGGGAACCCTGCCACGTGTACCAACCCTGAGTTCATCATCCCTTGCCTCAATGCCGATTGGTCCTTCTCAGCTGTTCTCTGTTTGAATTCTTCATAACGCCAGGCACCAACGTTGGTATCAGACACATCTGCCCACACGGAAGATATCTTACTCTCTGGGACCTGACTCCTCATGTCTAATCTCAATTTTTCTGTCTCGGAAACTGCAGATGCCCCTGCACCACCTTTGGACTTCCCAGCAGCAGCTTTGCTTGATTCAGCCATGGATCAAGACGAGCAGAAATCGAGCTTGGAAAATCAATCCACGTGACAACACGTCCAGGCAACGAGATACTGGCAGCAACACTCAAGCAATCCACGCGCAAACAATCCAAGATCAAACCCCAAAGCTCAAACGAAAGTTCTGAATCGCCAGAGCAGAAAACAAGGAAGCAGTCGAAGTTAGAATGAATCAGAAAACGCCCTAAATTCGCCCTTATACCCGTCTGAACCAAGATACCTCAGCCATTAATGCGCGAAAAGACGTTTCTGACAAGTCCGGAAACCCGTGCCCCAAGTGGAATTTCGGAGAATCCCAGAATGCGCGGAGACACGGATTCCGCGGAAATGCAGAAACCGGGGAAATCAGGAAGATCGGGATTTTGACGGAATCCGGGAAAATCCGACTGGACCGGAAAATCCCGAAGTTAGGAGAAAACCCGGAATCGGAGAATTCGGCAAGAGACGGACAAGGAACCAGGGCCGGAGAAATCCGCCGGAGGCGGAGAATCCCGGATCCAGGTGAAGACCCGGACTTGGCCAAAAACTTAATTTCAATCAATATCAACCCCAAGGCAAGGGTGAAGCCAGCAAAACCAACATGTCAAGACCCCAAAATGATAAATCCAATAAAATCAAAGGTCAAAGACACAACGAAGAAAGGGGGTCCCCCACTCCAAGTGGGGCGTGTGTTCAAAAACTGCACAACAAATGGCGACTCTGCTAGGGAAATGCTCCTGAGCATTTCGATGACAAACTGAAATCCAGAACCCAGAACTCTGGTTTCATCGCAAGTACCTAGCCGCCACCCTAAGTTAAAGCAAAGAAACTCCCAGACATTCAGACATTCCTATACCAGGGTCCAAGTGTGTGCAGGTGCATATATTACCTACCTTCAGTTGCAAAGAACCAGACTTGGTATGAACAGGCTACGTAAAGATTCTGACCCTAAAAGTAACCTGGATAGAGCCTCGCTGCCAGTCAGGCGTTCATAGCCCCGACGAGGTTATCGCTGTGATCCTCCTGAACGTAGCTCTACTGCCAGCCAGGTGTCTATAGCCCCGGTAGAGATATTCAGATCCCCCTGATGAGTTGAATTCGAACCTCAAGATCTTCAATATCCATTTCTTTTCTTTTGCTTCTTCTCTTTTCTTTTTTTTTTTTATTTTTTTTTATTTTTATTTTTTTATACGAATATTTCTTTTTACTCATCTTATTCAACCTGTGGACAGTGAAGTTCACACTCAGGGCTGAGAACCACAGTGGCACTAGAGCAGAAAAAGATTTTTTACCTGTCCAGACCTTGTAAGGACCTTTTACGACTTCAGGTATATTTAAAGATTAAAGGTATAAGACCCCAATACATTCTTGTGCAGAGTGACCAGAAAATCTTCGCCTTACCACAAGGACAAGTGACATAGGCAACGGAATTCATACCATAACATTCTGGGAAAAAGATTAAAGTTTGTAAGGGAAATATCAGAAACATTAGACCTGTTTTGCCACCATTATCATACAGATACACCCACAATCCCACAAGGAGATAAGACCAAAAGCAAGAGCAACGCAAAGCAAAACAAACAAACCAAAGCAGACCTACCCTAACCAAACAAAGCCAGCAAAGCGAAAGGGAAACCTACCCTAACCAAAACAAACAAACAAGCAAAGAAAGCAACCTAACTAACTATTTACAGGGGAAAGAGCTGAGAACAGCTCAAGACTGGAAATAATGTTTAAGATACTGCCCATTAACAGGCAGTGGCATGTCCTCTCCCGTGAGAGTCCTCAGACGGAAGGCATTATCTCCCAGAATTTCAGCAATTTGGTAAGGACCAAGCCATAATCTATCAAACTTACCATGGCTACCCTTCTGATCATGCGGCTTGTCCCAATACAGAACAAGGTCAGAAATCCTAAAGGCTTTGACCTTAGCTCTCCTGTCAAACCATCGCTTGACTACCCCCTGATGTTTGGCGAATCTTTCAAGGGCATTATCCCGTTTTTCCTCAAGATGCAACAATTCAGCTAATCTCGCTTCCCTTCTATCACCCTCATCATAAAACTGGTTGATAAACTGCAGAGTTGAGATTTTAAGCTGGATAGGGAAGACTGGTTCCAGACCGTACACTAAATGATAAGGAGAGGTACCAATGGAGGACTTAACCCGAGTACGATCGGCCCAAAGAGCAAACCTGAGCTGGGTATGCCAATCCTTTGGGTTCTTCTCTAACAGTTTTCGGACAACAGTCAACAGGTTCTTATTAGAGGATTCAGCTAGACCATTCCCCTGGGGATAATAATTAGATGCAAACTTAACAACAATGCCATGATCAAAAGCCCAGTTTGAGAATTTCAAAGATGCAAAGGCAGGACCATTATCACACACAACAGCGAAAGGACATCCAAACCGATTGAGAATGGCAGATTCTAAGAAATTGATTACTACTTCTGATGTACACTGCCTACAAGCAAAGGCTTCAGTCCACCTTGTAAAATAATCAGTAATGGTGAGAATATACCTGTGTCCAGCAGAAGATGGTGGGTTGATGGGGCCGATGAAATCCATACCCCATTGAGCAAAAGGTTTTACCTCAATAACAGACTGGAGCGGGAGCGCTGCACACCTTTCCCGTGTCGCTGCAGCCTGACAAGTGTGACAGGTCCGAACATGATGATGAACATCCTTGAATAGTGTAGGCCAGTAGTATCCCGCCCGTAAAATCTGGTTCGTAGTAGCAATAGTAGAACCGTGACCGGTGCCATATTTCTCATGAAACTCATTTATTACTCTTTCTGCTTCCTGTTTTCCAAGGCATCTTAAGTAAATACCTTCGTGATTCTTCTTGTATAGGACGGCTCCTTTCAGCATGAAACCATCACTTTTCAGTCTCAAGGCCCGCCTCTGTACTGCATTTAAACGATCAGGAGCTCGCTGATTCAGCAAATAATAAACTATATCGTCATACCAGCCATCCGGTGAAACTGCTCCAACGTCATAATTACAGACAGACAATTCAGGACCTATCTCTGCCATGGTCTGGGTGAGTCCCTATCCTCTTACCAGCCTCATGGGCTGGATCTCAATGTCATACTCCTGTAGCATGGTTACCCATTTAGCTCTGCGCTCCCCTAACTCATTCTGCATCAGCAATAACTTAACTGCAGAATCAGGAACAATTGCAAACACCTTGTTTCTAAGGATATAGTGCCTAAATTTCTTTACTGCTCGAACAAGGGCATATGCCTACTTCTCCACACATGGGTATTTCAACTCAGCATCCTTCAATGGCGCGCTCATGAAAGCGATGGGATGCTCATTCCCCTCATCAGACTTTTGTGTCAGCATTCCAACACATGAGTGGTCTGAAGCAAAGGAATAAATATAGAACGGTTTACTATAGTCTGGACTCACCAACACTGGAGCGTCAGCAATGGCTCTCTTAATCTCTGCAAAGGACTGCTTTGCTTCTGTGGTCCACTCTATCTTGGCATCTTGTTTTAACATGGCATTTAGTGGCTTGACAATCTCAGCAAATCCCGTGATGAATTTCCTGACAAAATTAATCTTACCAAAGAAAGACTTCATCTCTTTCTTGCTGGCAGGCGGCTGAATTCTTAGGATGGCTTCCACCCTCTCCGGATCTATAGCAATGCCCTTTTCTGATATCACATGGCCCAGCAGTTTTCCTTCTGTAACTCCGAAGATACACTTCTTGGGATTCAAAGAGATGCCGAATTCCCTGCACTTTTGGAACACCTTACGCAGATCTGAGATATGATCCCCTCTGTTTTTGGAGAAAACAGTCAGATCATCCATGTAAATGATAATGCACTTTCCTATGATGTCCTTGAAAGCGATATCCATAGCTCGTTGAAACGTGGCTCCTGCATTGATAAGCCCGAATGGCATCCTCCTGTAGGCGAAAGTTCCCCACTTGGTTGTAAAGGCAGTCTTGTGCCTGTCCTCATACTGGACCATCACCTGATTATATCCTGAGTAGCCGTCCAGGAAGGACATCATCTGCGATCCATTAACCACTTGCAACACTTCATCCAACGAGGGAATCGGATAATTATCTTTTTCAGATGACCTGTTCAGATTTCTGAAGTCAACACAGAGTCTAATTTCACCGTTCTTTTTTCTAACTGGCACCAGGTTTGCCACCCAAGTAGAATGCCTGACAGGAAATATAATTCTAGCGGAGAGCAGTTTCTGAACTTCCTTCTATATGAGTGGCTCCAATAGCGCATTAATAGGTCTCTGCCTCTGTCTAAAAGGCTTAGCCCCTGGCTTGAGAGGTATAGTGTGAGTTATGATGGATGTATCGTAAGTCTTCAAGTCTTCATAACCCCAGGCCACTATGTCTGGAAAATCGTATAAGGCCCTGATTATTTCCTGTCTTTCTTCAGGTGTACAAACCTTACCAATGAAAACATTCTTCACATCTTCTTCAGTGCCTACATTGTGAGTGTCACACTGCCCACTGATAGACTCTTTCTTAGATTCCTGTTCCTGATCTCTGATTTTATCCATATCGAAAATCCTCTCCAGCTGTACCATTCCTCTTGGAATAGTATTGGACTTCAAGTTTAGCACACCTTCCAGATCCAATTCTGCTTCCTGAGGTTCTGTTTCGTCAATGATCTGTGAAGCAAAAACATCAGTGTTCGTGATAAAGTCAAGGATATGCTTATCATCCTCAAACACCTAAAAATTAGTCACATTGTCGGGGACTGACGGGACAGGAGTTAATTCAACAGTAAACTTCTTCAATCCTGACAAAGACAGGGGCTGCAAAGTACTGGCCGCTTGAGCTAGAGAATCAGCAGTTTGATTCTTCTTCCTTGGGATCAATTGGATATTAAAAGCGTCGAACCCCTCAATGAGGTCCCACACTCTATGCCTATAGTTGGTCATTCTCCTGTCGTGGCAGGCATACTGCTTTCTTACTTGTTTGACCACTAATTCTGAGTCACCAAAAACTTGTAGGACCTTGACCTTTTTCTTGAGTGCCATAAGGAGTCCGTGAATTAAAGCTTCATATTCAGCCACATTATTTGTACAATGAAATTGGAGTCTATGAGCTGCGAAGAAACTCTTACCTCTTGGGACTTATCAATTCAAATCCAGCTCCAGCCCCTTGCTTGGACTTAGATCCATCAAACTTGAGAGTCCAGTATTCCGCAGCGGTGGTCTTCCTCATTTTGTCTTTTGGTTTATCAGTAATAGAGGTTTTCACAGCCACAACAGGTTTCTGATTCTCAGACTTTGCCTGCAGACTCTGTTCATCTGTGCCAACCTCCTGAGATGGATTTATGCTTTTGTACACTTCTTTCACTGCTGTCTGACACAAGCAACACTCCAATTCTGAGTGAGAAGCATTGTGGACTCTGCACCAATTCGGCAGGAGTAACTCCTTAAAACTTGTCCTCCTTCCCAAGTGAGTTTGATTTTCTACACATTGCTTAATGAAATCCTGAAAATTGTCCAGTAAGCTGATCTGTCTATCCTCAGATTCTTCTTCTTCCTCAACTGATTCTGTTAGGACTTCAACAAGACTGGACCCTGTTTCAGCGTCCACTGGCATCGTATGCAACATCAGCACCTCTTCTACATCTGATTCTTCATATGGGGCGGATAGCAAGTAGTTTCCCATTCCAGCTTCTGATATGAGAACCTCGGTCGAAGTCTTTTGGTATTCTGTTATCATGTACTTCATTCTAGGCTCCCTCTCAATCCTTATCTGATTGGGCACTCCCTTCCAGGGAAGCCACATGTGAGAGTGGTCGGTAGACACATACCCATTCAGGGCCCTGGTGAAATCTCTTCCTAAAATTAAACCGTACGCATCAGGAATGTCAGCTACCTGAATGTTAATAACCTGTTGGATTCTAGGATCAGAAGCGATCTGCATATGGATCATGTTAAATTCCCCTACCACACTTACTTCGGTCCTATCCAACTGAGTCACCTTTTTCTGGGAATCCGCAGGTGTAATTCCCAGAGCCCTACAAACTCCAAGAGGCATCACATTAGTGGAAGCACCAGAATCCAACGGACAATTATGGAGGTTCTTACCAAAAATTCTGACAGAAATCAGAAATGGAGGAGTCTCTGTTTTTCCTTGAAACAAAGTGGGCTGGGTATCCATCTGGGCCACTTGAGTTCGGTCCTTTTCTTTTCCTCTATCTCCAGGGGGGATTAGTCCTATTCGATGTCTGACTTTGTGTGTCCATAGGCTGAAAACTGGAGGCCTGGCTGTCATGCTCCCCAAAAGATTTGTCCAATGTCTTTGAATTTGCATCATAAGTACCCAAGACAGCCTTTCTAATTGCAGGAAACCTCAACAATTCAAAAGCAGAAAGGTTTACCTTTAATTTTTTGAATTCCTCTGCGACGTACGAAGCCATCTGTTCTTCACTCATATCAGTAGAAACCTCTTTAGATGGTTCCTCTACCTTCTCCTTACTTATTTGAACAATCCTCTCCTTCTGTGGTTCTGCTCGAGCTTGTCTATCTTTCGAAAGGTACTGCTTGGACACCTGTGGATAAGATGGATTGTTACTTGCATTAGGATCTGGAGGAGTAGTGAAATTGTTGGGGGGAATGGAAGTGGTAAAGGGCCCTCCAGGCTGTGGGCGTCTGTGAGGCATATCCCTCAATCCCTGTCTCTGAAACATCTGAACTTCTTCAACATAGGTTTCTTCCTGATCCAAGGGGCCATTGTCATTCATCTCCCCTTCGTTAAACAGCTGAGCTACTTCATCTCCATTACAAATCTGATCAATTTCATCTTTCTGGAAATCAGGTTCTTCTGGTACATTTTCATTACTAGTGGGAAAAGGAGCATGGTTCAACACCAGCACAGGGGAATCATATGAATTGGAAGGAACAATCTCCTGCCCATTCACATTATTCTCTACCTCATACTGAAAGATAGAAGCCGCAGTCTGGAACTCAGGACATTCCAGTTCTGAATGCTGACTTGTTTTGTGAAGCCTACACCATCCTGACAGGGCTGCTTCTGCGAGATACACCCCGGTGGGAGGTTTATCCTGACTAACTGGCTGGTTGGCAGATTGATTAACAATCTGATTGGCTGGCTGATCCAATGGAGTAGGAACTCCTCCATTATTAGGCCCTGTATTCCAAGTTCTGTTCTGTCCCTGTGATGGCCTTTTGTCAAATCCTGACCCACTTCCTTGGCCTCTATCAAAGTTTTGCCTCCTATCGTTGTTGAAACCTCTATCCTGGTTATACCCTCTGTCATTGTAAAATCCTCTGTCATTGCGTTGTCCCCTGTCGAAATTCTGCCCCTGTGAGAACTCCCTGTTCTGATTGGATTGCATTCCCTTTTGAGCAGCTTGCAATTGGCTATTCTGGTTTCTCAAATAAGTCACCTCTAGATTTAGCTTCTTTATTTGTTCAGCCATTTCGTCAATTCTTTCCTTATTAGGGTCTCGGTAGGGAGGCTGGTTTGGGTTACTCAGAGGTGGGACAGGTACTGGGGCGGATCCCAGAGATTGATGCAACACTTCCGAATTCTGCAGATAAGCCGGGAAGCTATTTGATTGTGACTGGTACATAGGCTGGTTAACCTGCTGTTGAGGGAAGTTCATCATAGGAGAAACCTGACTCATAGGATGACCAGGGTGTGGTACCATTGATAATTGAGGGACTGGATTCATAATAGGGGTATGATTGGTGAGAGCCTGATTTACTGCCTGAATCTGGTTAGGGTGTGCGACTGGTCCCAGAGAAGGCAATGGCCCCGTCAAGTGCTGTCTCAAGTCTGTGCTAAGCTTGACAGCCTCCGTGTAAGCGTCTGTCAAGGTAGCTGGAGGGTTAGGTCTCCATTTCAGAAAGGTTGCCGTTAGACTATCCAGAGCTTCATAATATACTCCCAGGGCAGTACCATCATCTAGGACATATGGATCTTGCAATCTGGTGAACGCACGATGGAATCTATTATTGAAACTGGCTATGGGTTCATTGACTTCTCTCTTGACTTTGATAAATTGCAGGTATAGCTCATTAGCACTGATGGGTATTCAGAACTTTTGCAGAAAGGTTTTTTCAAGGTCACCCCAGTTCTGAATTGAGCCAGCAGGGAGATGGTTGTACCAATAAAAAGCTTCTTCACCCAGGGAGTAAGGGAATAACCTACAAGCAACATCTTCATGGACAATTCCTCTGTCTTTAAGGCAAGTTTGGAAAATCCTTATGTGTTCCTCTGCAGTTCTATTCGGGTCATTTACATGAAATTTCGAGCAGAAATGCTCAGGATTTTTAGGCATTACATTATAAGCTCCGAAGGACAAAGGTGACGGATTATTGGCAAGGAAAGCCATTGGTAAAAGCGGGGGTGGAGGTTGTGGTTGGTTAACGGCAGGCTGGAACTGTTGAAGGGGAACCTCTTCAGGAACGGGTATTGCTTCAACCTCAGGGTAAGAAGATATGGACGATGTTGGTGAAGGGATAGGTAAGGATGATACTCCCCTATATGAGGATGTGGATGATGTTGGTGATGGAGCGGGCGATGATGATTCTCCTCTCCCTCTAGTCCTTCTTGACCTATTGGGAAATTGAAGTTCCTCTAAATCTTCCTCTCTGGTGGTGGATCTGGTATTTCTCCTAAATCTCTCTGGAGAGATGGCATTCAAGAAACGATCCAGTGTGCTCATTCAGGCCCTCCTTCTAGCGCCAATCTGTTGATGGTGTTTTCTGCACAGCAACAACTCAGATAGAATACAAAATCCTATCTCTCTTGAAAGGTAATCTCCAATAATGAATTACTGAAAATCACCCCAAGGTCTCTCGGGTGTTAGGTCATAACAATGCATAAAACAACTCAGATGAAATGTGAAATTGCTGGTAATCACAATCGGACCTTACTACAAGCAAACTAAACCTTTTCAATTTACCAGATCTAACAATATGATGATCTTGAATCCTAAATCTAACCGAATAATAAAGAAATTGCAAAAGATAGGGATGCAGGGAAGGTAATAAAATCTAAATTATTGAACAGACAAGCAATGCAAATGACATATATTTGGAATGGACCTATCTCAAATAACCAATTCCTGTTCGACCCACAAGGCAATCTCTACAAGAACAGTGCAATCTTCTGAGGAGTATAAATTTTCAAATCATAGACTTGCATCTACAACCGAACTTAAGCACATTTGAATATATATGGTCCAGGTTGACTTCACCAGCCTACTACAATCAGATAGTTACTGGGAGTGTAGACCAAAGATAGCTACCAACATTCCAAATATGAAATCACATACACCATTTATCTAACTAAACTAATTTATTTCTAAATAATAAACCCTAGATCTTCAAGCAATGTGAAAGATAGAACAAAAGAACCATGCAAGATGAGATAACACAAAGGATTTCACCAGGAAAACCACAATGTCTCCAATTGTATTAATCATCAAATACTGCAACAATTTCAACTGTTCTGAATATGATATCTGCTTTAAGAAATTCTAAAACTCTAACTATTGCTCTTACTAATCTCCACTATCAAAATCCTCTGAACTGTCCTACAATAAGGAAAAAAATGCCTATTTAACAAATTTCCCAGAACATGTCGGCCCAGCCAAACATTTTACAATAAAGATAATAAAAAAAAACCGCCAAAACAGGTCGGCCAGGGAAACAAACTAAGGCACACATTTAATGCCATCATCCAAGTCGGCTAAGGCACAATCCCCAAGGAAATCCGGTCCAATGCATGCCCTATGATAATAGGGAAGCACAAATCTCGAGATAAACATTAACCGCTGCTTCCCTTGCCCTTTCTCCACGCTGGTGACCCTTGGACCCTCAAGAAAACTCCTTCCAACTCAGCAACAGGTGGCAATGGCAAAACTTTGAGCCGGCATTTAATTGACTCAATCCCCTCATTGGACCGCTCAATGGTCCCCTTCCAATCCTTTCTGCTGGTCAGGTATCTATCTATCACTGCCAAATATGTAGCCGCATCATCAAGCATATGGCCAGTGACAACCTCATCAGAATCCGGGGCATAAACCTCATGCCACCATTCCTTCAATTGATCCAAACTCAGGTACTTGGGAGCCATCTTATTCCTCCCTGTCATCACTTCAAAAAATGCAATGCAACCATCATAGATTGCAGTAAGGTCGGCATCAATGGCTTTTCTTCGTTTCTTTATCTTTTTCAGGGCTCCCTGCCTGATCTGTAATGCTTCGAACCATTCCCATGGTTCATCCAACCTGGAAGAGGGAAGAATTCCATCCCTGCCCAATTGTTCCCTGCCATGTCCCAGAATAATCTTTGTCTTCTGCAACAGAGAATCGACATCATTCATATCCTGAGAAAGGATACTTTCCATCAGCTCTTTTCCTTGGACTGCATCCTTGCCAACTGACAGGATCTCCTTAATAGCTTCATCCCCTTGTGTCCGAACACTCATCAACCAGTCCATGGCAGCTTGTGTGGAAGCCTTCATCTTCTCTATGCCAGAAATTGTTTCCTTCGGCAGAAATCCGGGAGTAGAAGAGGAGGACGGATGGAGGGACTGTAGAGGTTTCATGACCTCTTCTAAGCTTTTCCTCAACCTTTCATTTTCCCTTTTCAATTCCCTCTTTGTCTGAGTCTCCTTCCTCAACCTATCCAGAATCACAGCACTTGACCCCTCGAATTCCTCAATGTCTTGTTCTAGGGAAGCTGGCCCAAGGTTAATGGTTTGGACACTGTAATCCTGGCCTATTACCTCTTCTCTTGTTTTATCTGCAGCAGGGGTGGCGATGTGTACTACACGGTTATGCACCTCATCCCTTTCCACCCGGGAAATTATCCTAGCTGCCTTCTTCTTTTTCCCCTTTCCAATCTGAGATAACATTGCATCCCAGTCGAGAGGAGTGTCCTCTACTATCACCTGTTTCTTCCTTGCTATTTCTTTTTCTAACCAGTCCGGGGCTACAGGGTCCGTCCGGATTCCTTCTGTGTCAGTTTTCCCCGGGTCTTCTGTGGCTTTCTCCTCTTCTGTTACTGCCACCTCGACTTCTCCTTCTTCTGTTGCCTTGTCATCATCCTTCTCTGGGGGGTGTTCACCTTGGTCCATCTCCTCAAATCGCAACTCAGGAAGCACCGGCGATGGAGTTCCAGCGGGGATGCTCTTCTCTGGTTCTGGAGATCCGCGGCCCTTCTCACTCTCCGGAGAGTCCTCGTATTGCACCAAGGGAGAAGTGTGCCCTTCTTCTGTCTCTACCTCGAGCCCGGCAGCCTCACTGAATAATGCCCCTTCCTCAAACGGCTCTGCTTCTCCGCTGATTTCCTGCTCATCCGGATTTACCGGTTCTGTTACACCCTGCGGAGGAGAGACAGGCCTGTCCTGTTCAGTGGCTGGCGATATTGGAGAAGAAACCTTTGGCTGTGCAGCATCCTTTGGGGACGGAGTTCTGGATCTTCTGGTGTATACTTTGGTCTTCTCCCCTCCGGAACTTTCTACATCCACAACCGGAGGCTCATCTTCCGAAGTCGTTTGGCCTTTCTTTTTCGCCACCCTTGTAGTTCTGGCCTTCTTGGGCGGTGGAGGAACATCCTCCTCCTCAGCTTTCTCCACCTCCTCCTCGTCCGAGGACCTGCTGATAGTCAGGGTCTTCCACCTGCGTTTGCCGATAGGTTTCCTTTTTGCTGCAGGTTGAGTCCCCTTAGGGCTTCTGACCTTGATTTTGAAAGGAGAGGCCTTGGCTGTTTTCCCTTTGGGGTCCTCTTCCCCGGATTCCTCTGAAGTGGACATGGGGTTGAGATTCCCCATCAGGTCGAAAGTGAGGGGAACATCGGCATTTTCCAACACCCAGACCTCATGTTTGATCCAAGCAAAGGTATATTTTAGCACCGGAGCCATTAAGTCCTCCAACTCTGTCACCTCAGGCTCATTCCAGTCCATATCCGCTACTGACCTATCCTTGATGGGCTCATAGACATGGTCCTTGACCAATTTTCCATCATCCTCTAGCTGATCTGGAATCAGCTTCACATTGTACTGCCTAATTGCCTCCACTGGCAGCCGGGAATACCTTTTCCTTCGTGCATCAAGGTCATCCTTGATGTTGACCCAGTAGTCCTCCAAGTCCTCCTTGTGCCTGTATTCCCGGGTAGCCCTTTTCTGTGCCCCTCCGGTGATGTCAAAATTCATTCTCTTTGAATGGAAAGAGAATCCATAGGCTGCCAATTCCTCACCTGCAGTATGAGCTGATTGAATGGAAGGACACATCACATCCACGCCAATCCCAAGAGGGAAGTCACCTCCAAAACCAGTTTTATGTTTCTCCTTCTTGACCACCGTATCGAACTCACAAATTTGTCTTACGACCTCCAGTAGCACTATGTGGTCAGTGGGATACCTGGGCAATCTGTAGGGAGCAACGGGGCATCCATCAATCCGGAGATAAGTGAAAGTGGGGAACTGGATGAACCAGGCCCCATAATTCTTAATCAACCCCCTAGCCCCATCGGACAATCTGATGTGCTCCGCATTCTGAAGGGTCCGGGTAATGTGCATAGTGAAGGCATCGTTGGCCCTCCTATAATCTCCGTGTCCGAGGTGCAATTCCGGATAGACCTCATAGATAATGTCCTGTCCAATAGTTCCTGCCGGAGTCAGTCCCTTATAGGGATAGGAGATGGCCAGTATATATATAACAAAGGAGGACATGGTGAACTTCTTTCCTTCCAAAACATTCCTCAGTTGCCTATCTATTTCTGCACTGATAAGTCCTGCCCAGTGGTAATTCGTTCCTTGGCCTATCTTGGTGATCACATGGACCATCCAACTTTCCAATACCCCGGCAGTTTTGAGTCCGGCCACCCTGCTCAACAGTGTGATGGCATCATAAATATCTGGCCTGAACTTCACCCTGTGCAACTGTTTGGGAAATTTAGAGTGGTGAGACTTGGGCTTCTCAAGCCATGAGTTAATAAGCTGTTGAGCCTTGACTGGCTCGTTCTCATAATACGTGCGAGCAGTGTCAATGTTTAGGGCGCAAACCGAGGGGAGATCCGGCATGCTGAAAGCTCGGGCAATGGAGGCTGGACTGAAATTTGCCAACACCCGCCCCTCAGTACTAACTACCATCTGTGTGTCAAAGGCGTACTGCCTAGCACACTCCAAAATCAGCTCGTAACACTGGACTGCTGGAGGGAACCCTGCCACGTGCACCAACCCTGAGTTCATCATCCCTTGCCTCAATGCCGATTGGTCCTTCTCAGCTGTTCTCTGTTTGAATTCTTCATAACGCCAGGCACCAACGTTGGTATCAGACACATCTGCCCACACGGAAGATATCTTACTCTCTGGGACCTGACTCCTCATGTCTAATCTCAATTTTTCTGTCTCGGAAACTGCAGATGCCCCTGCACCACCTTTGGACTTCCCAGCAGCAGCTTTGCTTGATTCAACCATGGATCAAGATGAGCAGAAATCAAGCTTGGAAAATCAATCCACGTGACAACACGTCCAGGAAACGAGATACTGGCAGCAACACTCAAGCAATCCACGCGCAAACAATCCAAGATCAAACCCCAAAGCTCAAACGAAAGTTCTGAATCGCCAGAGCAGAAAACAAGGAAGCAGTCGAAGTTAGAATGAATCAGAAAATGCCCTAAATTCGCCCTTATACCCGTCTAAACCAAGATACCTCAGCCATTAATGCACGAAAAGACGTTTCTGACAAGTCCGGAAACCCGTGCCCCAAGTGGAATTTCGGAGAATCCCAGAATGCGCGGAGATACGGATTCCGCGGAAATGCAGAAACCGGGGAAATCAGGAAGATCGGGATTTTGACGGAATCCGGGAAAATCCGACTGGACCGGAAAATCCCGAAGTTAGGAGAAAACCCGGAATCGAAGAATTCGGCAAGAGACGGACAAGGAACCAGGGCCGGAGAAATCCGCCGGAGGCGGAGAATCCCGGATCCAGGTGAAGACCCGGACTTGGCCAAAAACTTAATTTCAATCAATATCAACCCCAAGGCAAGGGTGAAGCCAGCAAAACCAACATGTCAAGACCCCAAAATGATAAATCCAATAAAATCAAAGGTCAAAGACACAACGAAGAAAGGGGGTCCCCCACTCCAAGTGGGGCGTGTGTGCAAAAACTGCACAACAGGTTTTAAAATATTGCATTAGTGAGAGTGCATATAGGTTACATTTTTGCATCTCAAATCATTTAAAATCATCTAAAAAATGCATTTGTATTTAGGTTACACATCATACAAACTAAAAAGCATAAAAATCACTTAAAATTTTCTAATTTTTTTGAAAAAAACCTAATTGGGACTCATTCACCCCTGTGGGTGAATCATCCCCAATACAAACTTCAAACTACCTTTTACATCATTAAAAACCTCATTTCTATGCTTCCTAAGCTTGCTAGTAACTGTTATCAAATTTTCACCACAACTCAATATGACAAAGTTGATTAATTCAAGGTTCATTTTAAGGTGAAAAGTTCTAGTTTACTTCTATAGACATTTTAACCATTGCAATTTTTTTAGTTGTTGTGAAATAGAAGTGCAATGTTTTTTAGTGGCTTATTAAGATTTGCAACATTAATTATTGCACAAGAAAATAAAAAGAAGTGCTTTCATTCTATTGTTCATTCACAATGTTCAATACATTGTTTGCAAGAAAAGAAAGTACAAAATTGAATAAGTATTTCACAAATGTTGTTTTTTATATTCATTGGAGAAAAAAGGAGAATCAATTGTCCCACACAAGTCGTGGGAGTAGCTAGAACAATGAACTATAAAGAATATCGTATGCTACTAAATATTAAAAGGAGAAGAAAGAGCATGTAAGAAAGGACATAATTGTCATTGCCTAATGGTGTCTTTGAAATGCCTCTAGAGTTGAGCTCTCCTTCCTGCTTCTGTGCTCCAAGTGAACTTGCAAGAGTGGATGAAATTTTTGTTAGAGCTCAGACTATGAACATTCCTACATGATCCATCAACATCATTGTAGGATATTGTCTATGATGCATTGAAACAATTGGAAAAAGCAAGAAGTGTGACAAAATCCAAGGAGGAAGCATCATAATAACATATTGTTTTAATCTAACATTGTTTGCTTCCTATGTAGGTATAGGAAAAGTCATGCTGCTGATCCAATTTGAAATTTTAAAAGCATGTGGTGTAAATGGGTTCCTACAAGGGTTGAGACTTGACATGCTATCCCTGAGGCATTCAAAGAGGGATTGAGAAAAAAATAGATCCAAACTACTCAAAGAGAGATGTTCATCAGAAGGAGTACATCATAAAGGCCATAAGGACTCAAACAGTTGACCATCCAAGACAATCAAGTCTCATATGCAATGAATTGAAAATCATGAATGATCAACTGCTCAAGTGCAATATCATGAATGTGATAGTGAACAAGCATACACAATTCCTTGTTTGTAAATCATCAATTACAGTTGAAGCAAATAGAAAGGATCCAAAACATCATGATTAGTTTTTCTTATTTCAAAATATTCCATGTAAAGATTATGTCCACATCATCATTATTGATGTCTAGGAGAACAAAATGGCATAAAGAGTACAGAAAGAAATTTTTCCTTCATCAAAGAATGAATTCACAAGTGACTGTGGAAAGAGCTTGAGAATTAGAAAGGAGACATTGTTGATTGAAGAGTCAAATACAATAAGGTTTGAATGAAAGATAATGTGAAACAACATCATTCATGAAGGTAATCAGCAAAGTTTGAGTTTGTTTCAATATGTCACAAATGTGAGGGAAATTTTATTGCATAATTCTATGTTCTCAATAAAGCATGAAATTGTGGAAAAAGGTTAGAATGTGTGCATTTTTTAAAACATCCAAGTGCATGAGAATATGACAAGTGGCTGAAAATGAACCACTGAAAGCATCATTGAAGTGAGTAAAGCATATAAATCAAATCTCTTACATTACATTGACTCACATTATAATAGGATTGAAGCTAAATGAGTGTATTCAAAATTTCAAATGTTTTCTCTAAATGTAGCTCATGACAACATCATAAGTGAGAGAAATTTGTAGAATGAAGTGAGTTTTCCTCAATATTTTCAATGCTAAAAGCATAAGGGAAAGACACATTACATTTATTCATTTAAAAAGTGAAGCTGAAAATACATTTTCTAAAGCATTCAAGTGCACATAATGTGATAATGAACAACAAGTGACCTCCAAGGATGCCATGGTGAATGAGTGCAGTTTTACAAGCTATGTTATATAGTGAATGTGAATGTGCATTGAATAGAGAAAATATAGAATGTCACTTGAACAAAATATCAACTTGTGTCATTAAGAAGACTGCTAAGTGGAGTAAAATCTGCATTCTGAAAGCAAGTGGAGCTACATCAGTAATATGAAATGAAGTCATATTGTTCTTTCAAAATAATGCACTTATGCCATGATAATCCAATGTCAAAAAAGCTAGAGTTTCAAGGTGAAACAAATGCAACATAACCCATTTTGTGATGGAAAGAGGAAACCCACATAATTCTATGTGGTGGAATTTCAAATGGCAGAGTTCAAGTCTTTCAAACAATGGAGAAAACCCTAATTTATGTTCTCATACCCGCAATATGGAAAGGTAGTTTTCTCCTTCATAAATCACAATGCCCATTAGGGTTTTTGAATACAAAGGAAAATATAAGGAGAAAGTATAGTGTCCCTCCGTTCCAGTTGTTCTTGACATTCAAGTAAGTAGTTCTTTTTGAGTGGTCGTGTCATTTTCATTGTTAAAAGTGTTTTTAAATGTGGTTGGTTGAATTGGTAAGGTCTTGATGATTTTGTGATTGTATTATTTAATTTGGTTTGAGGTGATGCAATAACACTAGTATTATGACTAGATTTGATTAATCAAAATAAATTTAATTATAACCTATCATTTGATTTATTTAGAATTAAATAAAGAATTAGACTTATAAGAAATGTTAATTATATTAACATTGGAAGTAAATGATTTGCATTCGGAAAGATAATTATTGTTTAATGATTGAATTTAATTTTAAATGAGAAAATGTTAAAGTGGATAAAATATTAAAATTTGAACTTAAGTTTGAATGATTATAAAAGCAAGAAAGGCAATTGAAAAATAAATGGAAAGTAGATAGCTTGTTACTAAATAAAGACAAATTAGATTTTAATTGAAAATGGAAATAAAAATAAATAAAATAAATAAAATATTAAAATCAATAAGGATAAACGATGAAGTGAAAGAAAAGAAAACAAAGAATAGAAAATTTCACATGCAAAATCATTCCTAACTGTGAAGAGATCACTTAAAAAAGAAACTCGAAGGTTATTGGATATTTTCACTTGTTTTTGTGAGGGATTCTTGCTTTAAAAGGACCTTTTTTGGAGAAGTTTGGGGGAGGGATGTCCGAAGGGATCAGGGATTATAATCATGGTACTGGAAATCGTTGCGGGGTTGGGGAGGGGGGTGGAAAGATATCAGTTATCCTCTGGAGTGATTTGGGAGGGATGATGGATTTTCTTGGGTTTTTGGGAGAAGAGTGGGGGGAAACTAGTGGAGTTCGTGGTACATCATTTGTTTCTTGCTTGGTTTCTTGACCCATTCAATATATTCTTGAGCACCATATCTAGCGTATTTTAGAGGAACCGGGATCGACGAAAGGAGAGTATACCCAGTGAGAAGCAAGGAAGAGTAAGATGGTCGAAGGCAGACCTGGAGAGAATCAAATGTGATTCATGCTTTTACTTTGACAGAGGCTGGACCCGTGTGCTCTCCACTAGGTAGGTGCATTATCTCTGTATCTTTAGGCTATTTGTGAAGCATCTACATATTTTATTCTCTCCCCTAAGGTTTGATTTCATTTCGTTAGGTTTCATGGCTTGCTTAGCCAAATCTTTATTCATGAAAATATTTTTCCTCGATCCTCCAACAACTGATATGGGATCTGTCTATAGCTCTAGAAACTTGCATGCATGTCTATTAGACTAAACCCTTCCCCTATCGTAATGCTTAAATGATGTTCTTGCCCTAATCCCAAGCTCTTGTTTTGGCTTGGGTTGATAAGAAGTTGGCATAGGCTGTGAAGTTCGGCCATGTACTCGATTGGAACTTTGGCCCTAATATACTACTCTCAACTTTTGTGCAATTAAACCACATATTCTTCATCTGCATCTACAATTCACTTGAGATGTTTTATACCGATGGCTAAGATGAGATTTTCATAAATTAGATTCATTTTATTTGCATGCATATCCTGCATCGATGCACTCCATGCGACCACATTTCTTTGAAGGAATTATGTCAAACAATTCACGTGTCCTGTCTCAGCCGCGCACTTGAGCATAATAGGAAGTTTAAAGGTTTAAAATAATCTCTCTGATTTCATTGTCAAACCGTCTCTGCCGTCTTCATTTGCCAACCCAATTTCTTCTATATCTTGCATAGATCTCTTGTTTTCACCTGTCTCTCTAGTATTTTTGTAGATG
>VDFB02183762.1:0-15720 GCA_007258455.2 Sequoia sempervirens
TAATTTATCAAGCGTCTTTTTCACTATCTAAAAGAAAGACGTAGGTTGCCACACTTATAACCATATGAAAATATTTATATAGAATCAAAGAGGTGGTTGGAATAGACTTTACAATCTAATTATGGAAATGAGATCTTTCAACAATGTCATGGGAAATACATATATTAATATCCCCAAGGGAGTAGTTATTAATATAGAAGGGGGCCCACAAAGCATGACTTATGGAGTTACATCCATGGTCAATTAGTTTTTCCACCTCCACCTCCATAACCTAACTCATGACCACTATTTACAAAACAACTTCTTAGACATTTGGTACTACAAATAATCGAAAGAAGATAATCTACTATTTTCAAAATCTATAACTGAAATACATTGAGCATGGGAGATATTTGTTGAACATATCCATGATTTATTTCCTTCTAGGTTAGAACCATCTTAAAATACATAAAAATAACTCATATCTAAGAAAGGATTGAAGTGGTATATTATTCCTATTAATCTCATTGAGAGTTGAGTAGTGCATCTTCAAGAAATAATTCTTTAAACAATAGGTACAAATGACTAAAATTTTGGAAATTTGACTACACAAAATTGTTTTTTACTAGGAACAAGTAAGTTATCCTTAGTCTCATTATTTAGACCTCATGAATGATGAGAGAGTGATAGAGTATCTATTTGGGAAGAAATAATGTTAGAAGGAAATGAAATTCAATTGATTTTCTTATTTTCCTTGGAGATGAATCTCCTATTAGGTGTGAAACAACAACTTCCTTTGCATTATAAGGATATGAAACTTGTGCCGTAATGATCAAATATTGAATGTGAAAATCCTTAGCTCCAAGGTTATGATTATTTTTATAATTGTTTACTATAGTACAATCACCCTAACTTTTTGGAGGAGGATAACCTCTATTAGATTAATTGGGTTGAACTTTTGGAAATTAGAAAACTAGTGGGAAACCTTAAACTTTGTGATCTAAGGATTGGCACTAGTTGCAAGTTTTTGACATATTAAGATGCATTACCCTTTGGGTGAGAAATTGGTCTCCTATTTAGATTTTAATGGATTCTTAAAATTCATTGGATAGGTCAACCTCAACAAAAATATTTTTTAGGATGAGTAGAGAAATATTTTTGTTCAACATGAATAACATGACCTAGAGTGGTTGATATATAGTCTAGGAAAGGGGATAAGGACAAAGGAGGACCAAAAAATAATCTAGAAATGAACCCATAGCACATTCCTTAGAAACAATAAAGTCTCAAGTCCAACCTAGTAAAAAAATATTAAAGTTACATATGTACTAAGAGCCATGCTAAAAATGGCTTTGTGGAATTTCACATCAACAAAAGTGAAGAAGAAGAAACTAGGTTTCTAAAGATTTTAAATTCCCTTGACATGAAACCCATGAGGGATCCAAATGGAGTTGACATAAACCATCAACATTATTTTAAAGGAAAGTTTTCCAATAAGATACTCAATAAGAATATAGTTCTCAAGCCATATACATGCACTATGAAAATCATGAATAGGTAAAACAATATTAGGAAAAAGGGAGTTAATTTGTGAATAGATTTTAATATGAACTTGCAAAGGTGCTTTTATACCATTTTCTTATACTTCCACACCAACTAGCCCAACATTTAGTGTTGGGACACTACAATTGGTAGTTATTTAAAAATGAAATAAAATTTCCCAAACAAAGAAAACTTAAGGATATATTAATGTTGGAAAATCCTAAATTTTAAAGTAATTTGAAACAAGGATGGCAGGAACAAGAGAATAAAATTAATACAATCATATAATCTAAGCAAAACAAAAACCTAGTAAAATGACTCTTTCCTCCACCATAATTTTGAATGAAAAAACACTTTATTAAGGAATATTTTGTTTTTAATAGTACATTTATAAGTTAAATATAATAATTAGCCAATGCGATATATATAGTGTGAGATTTTAGACAAAAAAAGTCTTCTACCTAGAAACAACTACTAGGTTGTTGTCAAACTTTAAAATATTTTGTTAGTTTTTAACCATTGATTTTTTCTGTTTGTTAGAGTTTCCAATAAACTACATAAAACCTAGATTAGCCTTCTATAAGGAGAAAATAAAACATGTAAGAGAAATTTTCATAAAGATGTGAAAATATTATTGTTGGGAATAATTAATTACATGAGATAACTTGCTTTTATAGAGAAAGATTAAAAAATCTAAAAGGAAAACCTAATTAGGACCTAAGTAAACTTAATAAAGTGTAATTAAATATTTTAGTACACCAACACTATTCGCTTGAAAATTTCTTACATCTTACAAATTTAAATCATATGAAATTTTCTCATCGATGTGAAATCAGTTGCATATATGATGTTTTATTTTATTTAAAAATATCTATATCCATCAATGTGAAAGTGGTGACATATATTATATAATTTTATTCTAAAGAATATCTATGTCAAATTCTATAAATTATTATGTCCCAATGCTTTATTTATTATTGGTGCTTAGGGTCATTATATTCCAATACTTTATTTCCTTGACATTTCCTATGATTTTTTTGCTGGCTTCAAAACTTTTCCTTTGATGCAATCATATATCATTCACCTTGTCTAAATTTATCAAAGGTCATGTCTCTAGAAGAGTAAACAAAAACCTTTGGCCATGGATAAATTTGTATTCTCTTAGCTAGCATCTTTTAGGATTTTCAAATATTAGGAATTTTAGTTCATTTTAGTTTAATTGTCTATTTGTATAGGTTCAAAGGTTGCAATTAGAGAGTGTTTGTTTTTCTTTTCTGTCAAGGTTCCAAAAAAACAAATTTAATGTCAATCCATGGAATTACGGTGTCTCAATGCTTATGAATTATTTTAAGGAATTTAATTTATGTGATCATGGGAATTTTATTTTTTTAATTTTAGTACTTTAAAAACTCAACTACTAATATAATTTACTTATATCTTGTTTTATTTATTGAATTAATTATCTTTGATAAATTCTAAAACAATTATTTTGTTTCTTTTCACTTTTATAAGGTCTTATGTTAGGAAACGATCAAAACATGTACTTAGGAATAATCTCTTTGGATTTTGCATCTTTGAAATTTAGCAACATCTTTTCCTTTTATTTTGATACAATTGATGCCTAGTGATTTATTTCTTTCCCATTACTAGGTAAAAGTAAAAACATGTGCCACACTTTTATAAAGGAATCTACCAACACAAACAAAAATTCTCAACTTTGACCGCATAAAGGTGGGACCTCTATGTTTTGAATTTCAAAATAATGTAAACTAATGAAAAGTAGAACTCTTGATGAAGTTTATTATTGTAATTTTTCAAATTTAAAACAAAAAAAATGATTTTTTTTTATAGATTTAAGAGCGTATTTTGAATTGCTCAATATTTTTGAAAAAAGTGACATTGATTTGATGTCAAGAAAAAATAGAACAAAAAATATTTTCCCCTAGAATTTTTTTTTCCCAAATAGATAACTTCAATATCCAGTGCATGGAAAAAATAATTAAGATTTTTTATCTATATTTTCCTCGTATAGTGTGTTAAAGTCAAACATACTAGAATTTGATAGTTTTAATTTGACCTCAACTATTTTCTATTTTTTTTATCATTTAAAACTAAGTATACCCTTTTGGACAGGATTCTCTCCTCTAGTGTACCATATATTTTTCAATTCTTTTAATATTTTTTAGTATTTTTTTCTTAATTTCTAATTAGCCTCATTTTTTATTATAACAACCTAATTGAATGATTTACAAAACATATTAAAACTAATAAAAATATCAAAAAAATGAAATTTGGATTCTTGACTTTGAGCTCTATAAAAGGGTATTTTTAGTCTTTTGAAAAAAATATTCAGAATGAAGAAATATCATGTTCAATTGGAAAGTTTCAGAAAATGCTAACAAAGATGCCATATAAACAATTTTGGGTGAAAGGGTTTTGATCAAAACCACTTTAGGAAATGACCTACATGCAAATTGAATTGCATTTTAAATCGACAGAGGGAAATTTTTTGTTTTGTGTTTTTAGGTGAAAAGTTTTCATTTAAAACTTTGTGCCACATATAGGCTAGATAGTTTTAGGAAGACTTGTTTCACCCAAAACTATTTAGGGTGAAATGGTTTCGATCGAAACTATTTAGTTGGTTGAAAGTGTGACACAGGTTTGTGCTTTTACCTTATTTCTTATATCAACTAACTTTATTCTCACAACTTGTTCAATCCATCTTTCTCAAATAATCTTCTCATACTTTTTCTTCAACAACAAAAAAGGAGGATTCTTCTCACACGTCTAGAATTTATGTGAAAAAAATGTCTTCTTTCATCCATTAGGCATGGTAGTTTTGGCTTTTCATACTTCATGGTTTAGAAATAAGCCCAGTGAAAATAGTTTCAAATGTTCGAGTGAACTACAAAAAAAATAAAAAATGTTCAATTCCCAACAAACAGTAACAAAAAAAATGAAAGAAATACATTATGCACATCTACAAGATCATATGGTATTCCCAACAAGGATGGTTTCTTGTTTTTTGAAAAATATTGGATTATGTATTTAAAAGATACAACCTTTGCTACTAAGGTAATTGTTGATTTTTGCAGAGATAGCAATCACATATGCATTGGTTTCGATCCAAATTTATAAAGTAAAATAATCTTCAAAATCATTGATAGAAAGAACCTAGTTTAAGAAATAATGAGACAAATATTGCCTATAATTTAAGATTGAACAAAAAGCCATATTTACATCACACACAATCTTTTCATGGGTATGATTGCAATCAGAGAGCATAGGTTGAAGGTTAACTACGAAACAAAAACCTTTCATGGAGTGTAAGTGGAAAAATGGAAAAATAAACAAGGAAAGTGAAGTAAAAAATTTTGATCATGACTAGGAAATAGGTGATCCCACAATACTGGTTTATGAGTTTTGGCCAAACTAGACACTGAACTGATTCTTTTTTAACTAAATCTTCACTTTCGGGCACCTATAGCAAC
This sequence comes from Sequoia sempervirens, assembly GCA_007258455.2. NCBI lineage: Eukaryota > Viridiplantae > Streptophyta > Pinopsida > Cupressales > Cupressaceae > Sequoia > Sequoia sempervirens. Next base: position 5,013 of record VDFB02183762.1, read on the forward strand.
TAAACCGTGAGGAATTTGAAGATGATGCAAACTAGTGATTTGTGACATTTTGTCTGTAGTTATTTTTTTTTCAAAATTTTGGAATTATATTGCACTTATTTTTCTATCTCTTGAAAACTAGTTTTTTAGTAAACACCATTTTTTGGAGTGACAAGATAACACATAACTTTTTCCATGAGCGATAAAATTATATTTTTTGTCAAATTTAGATTTATAACTATAATATCTAATGCTTCCAATTGGTTTCATAGTGTTTTATTGAATATTTTTCCTTAATCAAGTTTTGAAGTCAAACCAATTACAATTCTAGACATAGGAACTATATAACACAACTTTTTTTGTACATATTGAAATTCAATTTTCTTTTGTTGGATCAAGGAATTCAATATGGTGCACTCATATTTTTCAAAAAAAAATTATAATATTCTATTTTTCCACATGTGGAGAACAGAGAGCTTGATTTTGGTGAAAACCTACATTCACAAGAAATAAAAATAAATATAATAATCAAATTAAATTTATTTAAAATTATAATTTTTGGGAAGCTTATAATAAGGAATACATACAAAAAAATAAATTTTAAATGAATTCATTTGATCCCCCAAAAGGTAAATCAAAAGTGGGTTTTTATCAACATTTGATAGGTGTAAATGAGACTTTTATAGGTATGGTTTAAAAATAGGGTTCTATCCAAGGGATTGTCTAAGGTAGTTTGATCAAAGGTAGTTTGATCAAACACTTCAATTGGAATGCTTTAAATGGAACTTTTAAGGCTTAAATCATTATATTTTCTAAAAATATGTGATTTCAACAAAAATTAGAATCTCCTAGAAATTGTAAATCAACTTTGTGGGATCACCCAAATTATAGTGAAGAGGAGTTCAAGCAAAAATGATGGTACACATCATGGAAATGAAGTAAAATACTATTGTAGCAATACAAATGTTATAAAAAATATAATGCTATGAGGTCAAAAAAGAACTCTTATTAGTTAGAAAGATTATTGACTTAGGGTGTCAAACATCCCATTGAACTACCACCCAAGAAGACTAAAATGGTGTACTCAAGCAATCTGTTTTCTCTAGTTTTTGATGATTTAAACTACATAGGCTCTATCAATGATGAAGATTGTGATACACAAAATTTTTTCCCCGAGACTAGGGGTAACCCTTAGTTAGAATTAAGGCCACAAAGTAAAGATCCAACAAGGCCTCCTCTAGGCATTACATTCTCTAATCTTAACAAATATCAATCATCGCCCTATGTGGGATTGAACTCAAGGACCTCTCATGTTTATAAAGAGAAAGTCACCAGGTACCACAAATATCTAATATTCTTTAGAAATTTTTTGTAGTTATTAAGACATTCTTGTAAGTTGGTTTCGATGAAAATATCTTCCTTCTGTTCTTCTGAAGCTCTGAACAATTTTATCGAGTCTCAACACTGATACTAAATTGGTAGTCAATACTCAAATATAATAATTGCCTGTAATTTCTAGATTTATTTTTTACATCTCAAAGCTTCGGTCAGTGCTGCTTCTTCCACGCTCATACCCACCCCTGTCGAAGGCCCAGCTTCCTCATCATCAGCTAGAGAAACGACGTAGCAGGCGGAGCCAACCGCGATGGTAGCTGTTCGAATAGCATTCGGTGATGGATTTCTCCCAGCACGTGCCACCTCCAATGTAGTTGAGTTAAACTTGGAGTCTGGGAAATTGAAAGACGTGGCGTCAGGTCCTCGCAGGCAAAAGAGCGTAAGCAGTGGAGTATGAGCCGAGCGATATGCGCGATCTCTTTTCTGCCCGAATTTCGGCCACATGCTTTCCCCATTTTCTCTTTCTCACGCCTCGGTATCTCATTTCTTCTCCACTATTCGGCATATCGCAAAACGTTTAGCGTTGATGCTATATTCCGCCTGATTCTGAGGTAGGTATAATTTTGTAGTTTGAAGAATCCAGAGTATAGATGAGGAAATAAATTCGTCCTTTTAACATCCCATATTGATAGATACGTGGTCAGCGAGGCCTAAACATCGACATCTGTACTGAAATTGTAACGTTTGTTAATTTGGAAGTGAAAGACGAATTTGATCTTGAAGTTAAGAAACAATTCACCAGCTATTTGAACTCTTCTGTCCACACGCCTGTCGGTGCTTTTACTTTGGAGCCGGCACAATTGTCTTTAACAAACTATGATTTTGTACTTTTAGACGGGTCCGCATTCTATTTCTATAAAAAATTATCAGCTGTTGAACTCTTTTCTCGGTATGTTTACTTTGGAGCCGACACAATTGTCTTTAACAAATTATGATTTTGTATTTTTACATAGGTCCGCATTCTATTTCTATGAAAATTTATTAGATGGGGACTTGAAAACAGCGTATTTTAACATTATTTATTTAACACGTCATTTTTATAAAAATGTATGTTATATTTTTCTACTTCCATGAAAATTCGTTAGGTGGGGACATTAAAAAATCATTAGATGAAGTCAACATTCTATTTCTATGAAAATTTATTAGATGTGAACTTAAAAATATGCATTCCGACTACATTTATTTTACACCTCATCTTTATGAAAAATCATGTACTTTCTATTTCCATGAAATTATATAAAGACCTTAAAAAAGGCACATTGCAATGACATTCATTTTACAGCTCATCTTTATGAAAAATATACTTTATGCTTTCTATTTCCATTAAAAATCATTAAGCAAATGTACTAAAAAAGCATTCCAATTAAATTCATTTTACACCTCATCTTTATCAAAGATATATTTTGTACATAAAAAATCATTAGATGTGGACTTAAAATTGATTTTGTTATCACTAGTATTATCATGTCTACCCATGTTACCATCTTTTAATGCTTTCAAATATAAAAAGATAATTGGACGAAACCACATTGTGAGGTCTACATTCATCCTTCACCATTTGTTGAGGTCTACATGCATCATTTGACAACTATTTTTTGAGGTTTTCACTCATTTTTTAATCATCATTGGGTGATCCCACAATAGTGGTTTCAAATTTTTGGCTGTTGGTACAAAATAAATTATTTTTAACTTAATCTTATTTAGGGCTGTAAGGTAGTGAGGAATTTTGAAGATGTTACAAGTAGAGTTTATTGCATTTTGTATAGATTCTAAATATATTTTTTTCAAATTTTGGAATCAAATTTCACTTCTTTTCTATCTCCTCAAAACTAGTTTTTCTTTAAAACATTTTTTAAAAAGTGACGATCACGGTATAACATAACTTTTTTTTCCATGAAGGATAAAATTCTAATTCTTTGAATTTAGATTTGTAACTCAATATCTAGTGCTTGGCTTGGTTAGATAGTTTTTGTTGATTTTTTTCTTTAATAAAGTTTCTAATTTAAACCAATTATAATTGGACATGGTAGTATAGCATAAATTTTTTTGTGTATCAAAATTCAATTTTTTTTTTTGTTGGATCAAGGGCTTCAATATCTAGTGCACTAATATTTTTTAATTTTTTTTGAATAATATGCTATTTTTCCACATGTGCAAAAAAGAGCTTGATTTTTAGTGAAAACCTACATTCGAGAAATAAAAATAAATATAATAATTAAATTAAATTTATTTAAATTTATACTTTTTGGGAAGCTTATAATAAGGACTATATACTTGAAAAAAAAAATTAAATGAAATCATTTGATCCATCAAAAGGTAAATCAAAAGTTGTTTATTATCAGCATTTTGATAGGTGTAAAGGAGACTCTGTTATAGGTATGGTTTAAAACTAGCGGTGTTCTATCTAAGGGGGTTTGATATAGGGTAGTTTGATCAAACCCTCTTCAATTGGAATTCTTTAAATGGAATCTTTTAAGGCTTAAATCATTATATTTTCTAAAAATATGTGATTTCAGCAAAAATCAGTTCCTCCCATAAATTGTAAACCATCTTTGTGGGATCACCTCATTATTAAGTTCAGTATGTGATGCATAGATGGTCCTTCTCAGATACTATTTATAGGTGTGTGTTTAATGATATTCAAAATCAAACAATAAAACTAAGGAAATAATCTTTGATTTTGGTAAGCTTAAAAAACCATTAATTATCATGTTATTTTATTGTTAGGGCTTAATTCTCTTGATTCATTTCCTATATTTTGAAGAAAACACATTGTGAGTTCCACATTTTTCCTTTACCATCTAATGGGGTGTGTATTTGTTATTTTATTTTTATTGTTGAGATCATTATATGATGCATAGGTAATGTTGCTCATAAACTATTTAAATTTATAGGTTTAGTGAGATTATAAATAAGAGAAATAAAACCAAGGTTTTAATCTTTTCTTTTAATGAGCTTTAAAAAACATTGTTCGGATCAATATATGGTAGAGGTAGGGTTGAATTTTTTAATGTAACATACCATCATGTAACATACAATTATATCTAAAATGAATTTTGTGTATGCTTTCCGCATGCCATCAATTGATTTCCACTAACACTTATAACAAATGACATTGCTTGCTAATGTAAAGGAGTTGTTTTCTCTAGGATTTCCATCTAAAAATTTTAGGCAAGGATGATTTGGAAGGAGGATTTAGAAGATTTTGACCAAATATATGTAACTATGATTCCCGTAATTACAAGTGAGCTAGTTAATTTCAAATGCATGTTTAAGCTAACTAGAGTTAAAAATAGGCTTACAAACCTACCACTACTCTAGAAATCAGATTGTAGACATGCAAACTCTTATTAAGTTTTGAAGTTGCTTTTGGAGGACTGGGCCACCCTTGGGTGATTGGGTATTGCTATGGATTTTTTAAAAGTGTCATTTTTAGAGGCTTGGTTAATAGGGATCAACTGTACTATAGTTTACAAACCTAGGTTTATGGTTCATTTTGCTATAGTTTTTTGAGTTTTTGATTTGTGTAATGTGTTGTAACAATATAGGGTTTTGAATGTTTGTAAAATAAAATTTTATATACCCAAATTATCCAATGATTTAGAAAATGCAAAAAAAATTCCTATAAATGTGAAATGCTAATTACTAAAAATGAAATTCTTTCAAAATTTTGACTAAGCAAAGAAAAATGATAACTTCTTTTAACATGCAATAGTATTGTTCTAGAATTTCAAAATAGAGATTTACCAACAGAAAATAAATGCAAATGTAGACACAAAAATGTGTGAAAAGCTTGTTTAAACACTTGTACAAGGACTGGGTTACCCCTGGGTGATTGAGTCTTTGAGCAAGGTTCTGAAAACTACAAAATTGAATGTTTAAATTACTTTTTAATATTATTGTTCCTTATTGCAAATAGGTTTAGAAGTGAACATTTTTCCAAAAAAAATCAATGCAAAGGAAATGAAAATGCATGACAATTTTGGAACAAAATGACACTTTTTGAATGCAATTTTAAGATGGAAATCTGATAAAATAATTGAAACACACTATAATGCAACCTTGATGGACTATGAATGTAATATTTTTGGATTTTTATGATTTATATGATGCAATATATGTAACCATAAATTTGAAACAAAATGAAACAAAACCTAGATGAGAAATGCAAAACACAATGATGCAAAACCTAGATCTAGGGTTTGAAAGACTACCGAAAATTTTAGAAAGTTATGATGTAAGAATGTCAAGTTCACTGAAATGAAAAATTAAATGTGGTACACCCTAAGTTTAATACTAATGACCTAGGGTTTATTCCATCATTTATAGGATTTCATTAGGAGGAAAATCAACATGGTGCATAGATTGACTTTCAACCTCAAAGGCAAGTCAATCAGACTTAGAGATCTATATTTTTTTGGGTCTTAGGAATGATTTGAAATGGTCAACCTAATTAAACTAAATGACCTAATATGATAAATGCAATTTCCCAAAGATAAACAAATGAAAACAAAATTTTGCAAGTGGATTTGGAAAGTGCAATTTGATGTGTACTTGTCATAAAAAGTTGGATTTGAGTGTTGCAGCAAGACTAGGTCACTCTTGGGTGACTTGGTCTTTGTAGTCCTTTCTAGAACTTCAAAGTTTGATTTTGAAACCCTTCATCTTCTCTTTGTTCTTATACCTACAACTATTTTTCTTTAGATTTAGACCTATAATAAATATGCAAAAGAAATTGTTTGGGTGGCTCTATGGGGGTTTACCTCAGTCAAACCACTAATTTGGTAGTTAAACCTCAATAAGTAGCAAAATATATGATAAAAGACAGTGTGTGTGAACCTTATCCTTATTTTCATATAAGGTTGTTATGAGCTAAATGCAAAGAAACCCCAATCAAGTGCATTAGTGTGTGATTCCTATATGACAATAATAAAATTCAATTAGGGAGAAGCCAAAAAAACCTAAGTAAATCTAAAAATACAATGATACCTTTCTTTATGTTGCAAATATAATGAAACTTGAAGATGAGAATAATAGGAAACAAGTCATCAGGTAAGGGAAGTATCCAATGTATCTCTTCATCCTAGAATCCATCATGCTCTTCCATAAACTTCAACTTTCAATCATGTGATAAAGCTTGATCAAATTTTCAAATGGAGTTGAAGAACTACAATCTCAAATAATGCTACTCCAAGACCCTAAAATTTTTCTTGCTTGTTTGAATGTTATCTCTTTCCTAGTTTTGAAATAGTGAAAAGACTAGGTATTTATAGGAATTTCTCTAATTTCCCAATAATTAGATTATGATAGCTAACATTTACAATTTGAATTTTGAATGTTACAATGTTGCCACCAATCTATTAGAATTTGGGTCCCAACTAAGAAGGCGGACCCAATCTCCTATGGGTGAGTGCTTCCTAGCCCAAACTTCTAGGACACACTTGATTAGGGAAAATTTAATGATTGGATGTGTTTGTTCAATGCCTATTTAACTGTTGAAAAATAATAAAAATAGGCTTTGGAATGGATAATTGAAAGGCTGAATTTTTTCATTGCTTATGGTTTATGACATAGAACAACAATCTTCTTCTCTCTCATTCAAGGAAGCCCTAGAGATCTCAATCCAATGTAGAAAAGGGAAAGAGATTCTGCAATAGGGTGTCCTAGGGTTTGATGAGAAACTAAAGAGGGGTTCACCACCAAGCTAGGGCTTGGAAATACTAATTAAACGCAAGACCTAATGTTTAAACCTAGTACAATTTAAAACTTCACTAAATCACCTAGAAATGAATGTAAACTAGAATGTAAAACTAAGAGATTACATCTGTGCACCTAGAGGAAAGATGTGATCAAAATAAGCTCTGAAACCCTTAAATATTGACTCTCAATGCTCACTGGGACTCATATGCCAGTTGTGGCATATGGGTCCTAGGTGGGTCCAAAAGAGTTGAAAATTTGGTATTTGTAGTTGTAGATTGAGAGGAATAAAACTCAGAAACCCTAATTAGGACTCATACATCCAGACTATCACAAAGTGTCTTAGCAGAAGAATCTTGAACTGAAACTTTACAATCCTCTAGTGATGGATCAAATAAGAACTTTCTCACCGATTTCATGTAAATTGGATGAATATTTTTCCCTAGATCTGAGTTTCTATGAGCCTTGACAAATTTTAATGACAACTTTGATAACATTTGTAACTTTGTCATTTTTGTACTTTTGAAGTCTTCAAATCCACTTTTCTTCAATCTACAAACCTGCAATGGCACATTAAAGAGAGGAAAACTTGTTGATTGTTAGGAAATTGGGGTTTTCCTTGGTCAAACCCCTTTTAAGTAATTAAACCAAATGATGAGATAATGAATTAAGAACATGAAACATGAAACATTGAACATGGAACATGAACAATGATACCTTGAATGATGTCTTGTAAATCTATAATCTAACATGAAATGGCCATAAAGGATTTAGATCTAGATCTTGAACTTTGAATGTCTTAGAAATGTATTGTAAACACCCTTGAAACACTTGTAAAGTATTGTAATCATATAGTTGCTATTAGGAATGTTCTCTTGAAAGTCTTAGTTGAAAATGAGTGACATAACCTTGTATTTATACTTGTTTATGCCAAATTTCCTAAAATTACAACACTACAAGCTGATATCAGATCTAGGAGGATAAAATCCCACCAAGAATTTGAATTAAATTTGATTTTTAGCCACACAAGACTCATATTCCAAAAGTGGCATATGAGTCCCATTAGACTTAACTATGGGAATTTTTTCTCAAAAATGCTTAGAATGATGTAAAATCAGGATCGGAGCCCTAAAACTTAGGCGGGACTTATATCCCCAAAGTGGTGTATGAGTCCTTGATCACTAAATTTGGGCCACACAACCTAAAAAGACATGAATTATGATTGGATGTTGGTTTATGTGGGGAATATCCTTAGAAAAATGCATTAATTAATGCTTGTGGATGCAAAATTATACCAATTAAGGCATAAAGAATCCCAATTTACTAATGAAACCCTAGATTAGTGTGAAAGTGTGGTACAAAACTTTACAACACCCTAAATAAGGCATAATTAAGCTCATTTATTTTACAAGGGCCCAAAACTTAATGTGAAGGTGTAATAAATATACTTTACAATTTTAAATTAAGGCAAAATTAGGTCAATTTAGCTTAAAAGGGCCCTAAATCCAATGTGAATGTGTAAAAACATTACAACACTAGATCAAGGTAATGTTAGGTCCATTTTAATGTTAAGCATTCCTAGATTAAGTTTGAAAATGTAAACGATGACATTTTTCTACACTACATTTAGCTCTCACTTTAGTGAGAGGATGAACTTGCATCAAACTCACACTAAAGTAAATACAAGAGGGGTACAAGCGTGTTGATGTAGATGGTCTAGGATGACAAAGATCAATGAGTAATCAAGCCCCCAAGATCCAAGATCCTACATCAAACTGACATAAGCACAAAAGGAAACACACAAGGTGTATGATATGCAACAAAAAAATATACTCAAACATTCAATGTCAAAGATATAAAGAAAGAAAGGAAGAAAAAAAGTAAAAAAAAAAGGTGATCAAGCCTCGACCATTTATCTAATGTGATGTGGATCAAACCTAAGCTTGTTTGTCCAAAAATTCACTCTCACTCTTAGGCAATGAAACTTCAGGCTATCCAATGGGTGAGTATCCAAAAGGGTGGCTTAGTGAGAAATTCATGCCCCTATATTGACTTCTCACCATATAAGGAGAAATTCATGCCCATGTTTAGGCTTCTCATCATATGTTAACCATACCAAATCTATACCTCTTGATAACTTTGACAAGGCACCACATAATAATGAACTTTGAGATTCATGAGGCAAGCAAAGCTTTGTATGCTTGAAACTCATGAGCAAACATGATGGCTCCACATCAAAGCAAAGTGTGTTATGCAAGGTGGCCATATAACCATTATTGTAAATACATAGTGGTGTAAGGTACATTCAAAAGGATTTTTCTTAGTTCATGTATGGTCTCTTCTTAGGGAACATTGAGCCTAATGTCTCCAAGATAGGACAAGTCAAAGAAATATTACACTCTCAGAGGAAATAAAACCCAATAACATCCCCAAGAAAGGGATGCATCGCAAGAAGAAAGAAAATTCCATAGTGAAACATGAGTGTCAATGTATGCCTCCACTTTAAAGAAGTTACTAACACCATTGCTATGAAAAATTACTTTAAAGTAGAAGAAGACATGATAGATTATTCAGAAAGCCCTATGCCAAGTCATATGTTTCCAATAAGCTACATCATGGATAAGTATGTCACATGTGAGCCAACTTAAGGCATGTCATCCACATCCCAAGATTTCTCTTATATATACATGAAAGGTGTCAACTAGCCAAAAGAGACAATGACAAGTGACATACGAGGACAAGGCTATGTAACCCCTTGCCCCACTTAGTGTAGGACAAGGATGAGTTAAAATGATTGACAAGAAACATGCTAGAGTGAAAATAAGTATCACTTAGAGGAACAAGGTTCTTCGACACAAGGAAGAGCACCACAATCCTTAAGATATTGAATTTTGTTACTCAAAGACTTACATTCATTAGTAGAATGACCATGAACTCTATGATATGCACAAAATGAATTATTGTAGTAAAATTTCTTTCGTGTTCTTGGAGGGAGGGGTATCAAACAATCTTGGAGAAGTCTTTACAAGATACTCTCTTGATACATAGTAGAAAATTTTCCTTTATTATGTGACAAAGATGTCTCTTTCTTAGTACAAGATGTCATACCTACACAAGACTCTTTAGATTGCAATATTTTGTAACATTCTTTAAAGGAAGGTGTAAAATATAACGAATTAAAATTATTAACTATTTTTTGTGATAATATTGATATTAAGTGAAGGTTTCTCTATTTGTTTCATTTCTTTCAAAGGATAAAAATCAATACCACTAGTGTCTATCAATTTAGAATGCACTAATGGAGTAAGTGCACCAAGATGATCACACTTTTGTGGCCAAAAAAGAGAAAAATGTGACATAACGCGTTCGCGTTATAACGTGAACGCGTTATGTCTTTTTAAAAGAAAAAAAAACTGAATCAAAATATCATTTGTCATTTTCTTTTTACTAGTTTTCATCTCCGCCCACGGCCAAAAACCCTGCATTACGCGCTCGCGTTGTTGGGGAGGTGATTTCTTCACATTTCATCAACTTTAGTTGGATTTTCTTCACAAATATGGCACCACAACGACGAAGAGATGCAAGAGGTAAGTTTTGTTTGGTATTTTTTATGATTTTTTTTGTTTTAAATTGATTT
>VDFB02183763.1:0-19273 GCA_007258455.2 Sequoia sempervirens
GATCAAGAGAATGACATAAGCACTTGAGAGTGTATGTGTATAAAATTGGTCATGTCTAATTAATCCTGACATTTAATTAAATATTTATTATTTAATTAATTTCTTTAAAGTCTTCTACATGTAATTAAATTTAATCAATTTAATTATATTGTTCATTCATTTTATTCTCCCACTATAATTGAATAAATTTATTTTATTTTATTATTTCACATATCTACTTGATTGTTTGTTAAATACATTTTATTTATTTAAATTAATTATCATTCTGCTTGAATTTAATTAAATCTTAGGTTTTAAATTTAATAAATATTATTTTCTTCTATTTTAAAGTTTTCTTCTAATTAATTAAATAGAGTCTTATTTGTTTAATTTCATAACATGTTGTTTTCAAATTTAATTAAATATTTTATTTAATTAAAGATCTTCTGCTTTCTTCAAATCATAAATAGATATTTCATTTAATTATGAAATCTTCTTATTTCCTCAAAATCTTAATTAAATATTTATTTAATTAAGAAAAATCAACATGCACCCATAAATAAATAATTGAATTTGATAATTCATTATTTAGCTTCTCAATATCTTTCCATTATCTTCTAAAAAGATTATTTTTAATCATCTCATCTTATCTCTTCCATGAAAATGAAAAAAATCATGCTTTATTCGATTTCTTCTATTTTTCTTTCCAGTCTCATCCATCTTCGACCATTTGATCTGTCGGGAATTATCACAGCCGTTGACCAACTCAGCCAATCAAAATCTTCGAAAAACTCTATAAATACATGTGTGAATCCAAACATTGGTTACACACATACATATACAGGCAATTACGCTTATGCATTGGCATCTTTTAGCATATTAGCAATAATCATATCTTAGCAATAATTTTATCATATCATAGCATACTCTTGCATCTTAGTATACAATGCATTTTTGTTCAAATCGCATTCTCTAGTAGCCCATTTCGTTGAGCTTAGCATATCAAATCTGAGAGCAACTTGAACCAACGAAACGTTGGAGATAGAGAGTAATAAAATGACTTCGAAGAAGCTGCCATAAACAGTTTGTTTATTTGTTTTTTTCTTTCAGTTTCTTTGATCTAATGTTTTATTGATTGTGTTTTGAATCCATTATAATAGGTATATTTTCATACACACCAGAGAGTGCTCTTCATTCTTTGTCCTTGACCTAAACACCCTCTTAGCTTGAGGTAAGATAGGGAAGCCTTCCGCTCTTGGCTCTCTATGACCTGGAGCCTTGGTGTTGTTGTTCCCCCTACCTTACACCTCTAGCCCAACCTTATGCAAATATTGAGGAAACCATACGGCCCACCTTGGATGAGGATGATCACTATTCCCTATAGACTTTAATGACAATAGAGTGTAGTCCTTTTTTAGATGATCAAGATGAAGATGATCTAATTGCTCACATAATACAGAATGACTGCGTAGGAACCTGCAACAACAAGAATATATTTCATGCCTACAAGATCCTTTGCAGAACATTATACCTACTAATTCATTTGAGGAAATATCTCATATTTTCCATTCCTTACTACCACAGCAATGTATACCAAAAATTTCTAAACTTGACCTCTCATTTGTGCAAGAATCATCCAAAACATTAGAAATTATGTTAGGAAAAATGTTGAACATAAACAATGCACTAACTGAAGAGCAACAGAATTCCCTGAATACTATGTTGGAGGCACATGCAATATCCTTTGCATGGGAATTCCATGATATGAAGGTAATAGATCTTGACTTGTGTATGCATATGATCTATATAAATGATGGTTTTAAGCCCATTAGACAGCCTCAGAGATGAATGAACCCTGCTTTGAGAGAAATAGTTAAAGTTAAACTCCAAAAACTACTTGATGCAGGCTTCATTTATCTTATATCTAATAGTGAATGGGTATCACCCTTAGTTATTATCCCTAAGAAAGGTAGAAAATGGAGGATATGTGTAGATTATAGGGAGTTGAATACAACCACTAGGAAAGACCACTTCCCATTACCCTTCATTGATCAAGTGCCTGACTCTTTAGCAAGGAAGAAGTATTTTTCATTCCTAGATGGTTTTAGTGGCTACAATAAGATAAAGATTGCTCCAGAGGATCGGGACAAAACAACATTCGCATGCCCTTGGGATACTCATTCCTATTCTATCCTACCCTTTAGGTTATGCAATACGCCAGCTACTTTCCAGAGGGCATTGCTTAACATCTTCTCTGATTATGCTCATGACTCTATGGGGATATATATGGATGACTTCACCACATATGGAGAAACTTATGAAGAATCCTTTACCAATCTAGAAAAGGTTTTGAAAAGATGTAAAGAACATAGCTTGTCCCTAAGTAATGAAAAGTGCTTTATGATGATGACTCAGGGAATTATTTTAGGGCATTTTATATCTATTGAAGGGATTCGAGTTGACCTACATAAGATAGAGATCATTTCTACATTACTTGTTCCAAAAAGGTAGAGAGATGTTAGAAGCTTACTAGGCCATGTAGGCTATTATAGGAGGTCCATTAAGGACTTCAGTAAGATTGCAACACCATTGTTTGTTTTGTTGACTAAAGATATAGAATTTGACTAGACATCAGAGTGCCAACATTATTTTGAGGAACTTAAGGCATCCTTAATCAAAGCACCTATTTTGAGGGGACCGAATTGTAAATTACCCTTCCATATGCACATTGATGCTTAAGATTTTGCTATTGGAGTAGTTTTGGGTCAGAAAGAAGGTAATAAAGAATATGCTATTTACTACATTAGCAAGAACTTACAAGGAGCATAACTCAATTACACTATTACAAAAAAGGAAATGCTAGCAGAAGTATATGCCATCAACAAATTCAGGTATTACATCATTGGATATGTAGTTTTTGTCCACACAGATCATGCAGCTATAAGATACTTAATGAACAAACTTGTGGTAGGGGGCAGGCTAGTTAGATGGCTACTCCTTCTACAGGAATTTGATATCACAATAGTGAACAAACCTAGGAAGGCTAATGTAGTTGAATATTTTATGTCAAAGTTACCAAAAAAATCAACAGAAGGGTTAGTAGATGACTCATTTCTGGATGAGCATTTGTCTGCTCTTAATATGCATACACCCTAGTATGCTAACATTGCAAATTATTTAGTGATAGGGAAGATACTAGCACACTTTTCTCCAAGGGAAAAGAGACAACTAGTACACAAGTGTTTTCCATATTCTTGGGTATTTGGTTATCTATTCTACACAGGCCCACACAATATCATGAGAAGATGTATAAGAGAAGATGAAGTCTTTGATATAATGAAGGCTTGCTATGATGAGCCCTATGGGGGTCACTTTGCATCCAAACGGTCAACATTCAAAATCCTCACAATGGGTTACTATTGGCCAACTTTACAAAAAGATTATATCAAGTACACAAGGAGCTGTGACAAATTCCAAAGAATGGGTAAGTCAACCAAGACTAATGAAATTCCTTTGCAACCACAATTAACACTAGCACCCTTTGAAAAATGGAGTCTATATTTCATTGGGCCAATTTCACCTACATTTAATAGGGAGTACATTCTAGTTTGCACTAATTATCTAACCAAGTGGGTGGAAGTGAAGGCATTACTATTTTCCAAAGATGGCCATGTTGCTAAATTCTTGTATGAAGAGATTTTTATTAGGTATGGAGTACCTAGGGAAATAGTAATTGATTAGGGTCCACAATTTACTTTAGAGATCATTACAAAATTGGTTGAAGAATATGAAAGAAGGCACAAAAATTCCACACCTTATCACCCTCGGACCAATAGCCAGGTGGAGGTTACCAATAGGGAAATTGAGAGTATTCTGACCAAGACAATGCAGTTACATAGAAAATATTGGGTTGCTAGATTACCAGAAGCAATATGGGCATACAAAAAAAAATGGAAAACAACTACTGGTTTCACCCCCTATGAACTAGTATATGATAAAATAGCAACTCTCCCAATAGAGTTTGAGTATAAAACACTAAGAATAGCAGTGGAATTAGAATGGACCTCATAGCAACACAAAAGGAGAGATTGCATAACTTAAATGGGCTAGATGAAATGAAGATGGAAGCAATGCATCATACAGAGATAGTATAGAAACAGAGGGAAAAATGGCATGACCAATATATAAAGACAAAGGAATTCAATGTAGGAGATTAGGCCTTATTGTATGATTCAAGATATAAGGATTTTAAGGGAAAACTCTAATCTAGATGGTTGGGACCCTATGAGATAAGCCAAGTTTTTCCTAATGGGGTAGTCAAGTTGGAGACCATAGATGTAGTAAGGTTCTCACTATTGGTTAATGGCCATAGGTTGAAACTTTATAAAAAACCAGTGCAAAAAAATGATTTCATTTTTTTCTCTCATTCAGTAGTATGGTCTTATTAGTGATTCAGATACAAGTACAGAACCACACAATGATGATTCAGCATTAGATGTACCAAGTTCTTCAAGTGACTCAGTGGTTGAGCTAAACATCTCATCCTCCAAGGTCACACAAATTTAATTTACTAATCCATCTCACATGCACACATAGCACAGTTACAATGATACACATTTATTTTGCAACATTCTCCATATTTCGGTAGGGACCTATAGCTTCATGTAATAAAGTTGTCACATTCTAGTTAGGGACCTTTAGTACAATACACATGATTTGTCAAAAATTTAGTTTGAACCTGTTGCCAAAGGAACCTGTAGCGCTATCTATCAGAAAATTTCAAAATTTGGCACCACATTAATTGCATATCATCACCTTTCACTCCACTTTTTCCAATACACACATGCTACAAATAAACCTATCATTTTGGTACATGCAGCATGCTCATCTCAATTTACGATGCATATTTTAAATTTCAAGAATTCAGACTATCACTTCAACTTCCATCATCCGTACATTTCGCTTCATTTCAAACCATGCACCAACCTATCATTAATTTCGCACTCCATCCATTCATTAATTGCAATTAACTCATGTCAAATCAACATCATACAATTGATAATATTCAAATAAGCCTCACACGAGCAAAGTTATGTTCATCATATCCAAATAGGTATGCATACTACACAACCATAATTACCATGGATTTTCATTATGTTCAATATGTACTTGCATTAAATCTTGCATACTTTTTATTCATTACTTTTATTTCCATACTTTGCAATTATTACCTTCACCTATTTTTTCCTAACTTGAAGTGAGGACACTTCAAGAAATTAAGTTGGGGGGAGGGTTATATATAAGCTAAAATTTTAGTTTCTGCCACCAAAAAAAAGCCAAAGAAGCCAAATGCAAAACCAAGAAGCAAACGTACAAACCTTTTTTCCATACCCTTTTTTGCACCTATAACCTTTTCTATCGATTTTAGTTGAAAATTCCCTAAAATTAATTTTATTTCAAGTCTTTCAAGCTTATAGAAGCTTAACAGAGGAGAAAAGAGGCAAAGTGATTGAAGTTGTTGAAGGAAAGGTGCATGCAAGAGTAACAGATAACTCAGGTTGGTGGACTGTTGAGATTAAAATTTGAGTTGAATTTTAAGAGTTCTTGACATTATCCAAAGGGATCTAGTTGCACATAAACAGATATTGGAAGATGCATTAGTGTTGCGCATTTTCACAAGAGTAGGATAGCCAGATTATTTTTTGAAGTTGACAGGATTTGATGATGATATAACAAGGAGATTTGCAACTACATTGTAGCATGATGAAGCTATTGTAAATGGATTGTTAGTAGATGCTTTAGAAGGATCAATTTCATGAGTATTTGGTTTTTTGAGGACAGGAGTTGAATTTCTAGTTCGAGCAGATGTAGTGGCTACAAGAGAAGAGTTCTGAGTGAGGAGAAAACCTAGATTCATCATCCCAAGGTACTAAAATAGTTTCACTTCCATGGGTATGGGATTCATGTGCCTCATATATCATTAGGTACCTTACATGTGATGGTAAGTTATCTCTTCTTTACACTGTGTGTTTCAAATTATCAAGCCATATTCGTCATAATAGACTTTTTAATGTGCCAAATTACCTCTACAAATTATTAAAGAGGATGGATCCAAATACCAAAGGAAAAAAAATGATTCAGCTCTTTCCCATCATTGTTTAATAGCCATGCTAACAAAATGGAGTCTTAGAGTTCAATATCCACAAGTATCTTGGGAAAGCTTTGTGAAATTTTAGGACATTAACAGTATATTAGACTGACTTGTAGTTCTTGAAACCCTAGAACCATCAACTGCACCTATAAAAGGAACCCCTCTTGTTTCACCTGCTTCTTCACCTACCTACAACCAAGGTAAACTTGAGGAGAAAAATGTACAAGAATCATCACATATAGCATCGGGACAACCATCAACAAAGAAGACCCCATACACCTCTAATACACCTAAAGATAAGAAAAAGGGAGGTAGTCCTTCTACACCTTCAAATGTGTAGAAGAACTTAGGAACTCCATGCAAATGGAAGATCTCTTAGAAAAATTTATTGTCCAAGGTCAATAATCCATCCTTAAGGCTCCCTATAATGAAATGTACCACCTTAGTCAACTTATCGACTACTACCACGATGAAATCATGCCTATTTTTTCTTAATGGTAACCCCTGAATAAATTCCATGTTGATCACCTTCCACTTGTACTCAAGTTGAATCATTGACATTCCAAGCATATCGCTACATATTCAACTACATCCTTCCTAATTTTAGGCTAGAAATACAAAGATTTCAATTTGGCGATCATCTTGACAACTCTGAGGTGTCCCAAATAAGGTGCATTGTGGATTTCCTCCAAGAACAACTTCCTAAGTTCTCTAGAATCTAGAATATGAATCCTCCTCTGATATCTTAGGATTCCACTTGGTTCAATTTCATACCCATCATATCGATGGTTTGAAGGTTTCACCTGTATTACCCTTTCATAGTGGTCATCCCCTTGCAAGTTTTGCTTCACCTAATGCCTTAGATTAGACCTTGTTGAGGTCATAGTTTCCAAATGTCTTCTTCTACTAAGAGAATCTACTACTCTATTCTCTTTTCCTTTATTTACTCAATTCCAAAGTCGTACTCATTAAGGAATTCCAACCACCTTCTTTGACATCTATTGATATTTGGTTGGCTGAAGATATATCTTAGTCCTAGATGATTTTTTTAAGCTCAAATGGCTCCCCCAATAGGTAATGCCTCCACATATGCAAGGCATGCACTAATGCAGCCAATTCCAAATCATGTGGTGTGTAATTTATTTCATTCTTCATTAGCTTCCTTAACTCATATGCCACCACTTGCCCATCTTGCATTAATTCAAATCCAACACCATCTCCCAAAACATCCATGATCACTATGAATTGACCATTGGGATTGTGTATAGTCAACACTAGGGTTGTCATGAGCTTCTCCTTCAAGAGTTGAAAATCTTTCTCACACTTCTCTATCCATTTAAACTTTTTCCCTTTCCTTTGAAGAGATATGATTGGGGTTGTGATTTGAGAGAAACCTTGTACATACTTCTTGCAGTATCCTGCAAGTCCCATGAAGCTTCAAACTTCCATCACACTTTGAGGTGCTATCCATTCCACTATTTCCTTTATCTTTTCAAGATCCATAGAGACTCCCTTCGTTGATATGATGTGACCTAGGTAATGCACCCTATCCTAATAAAACAAGCACTTGGATAGCTTTCCAAAAAGCTTCTTCTCTCTCAGACGTTGTAAGACTATCCTCAAATTCCTATCGTTCTCCTCAATGGAATTAGAATAAATTAGAATGTCATCAATGAAGATCAAGACAAAATCATCTAGACAATATCTAAATACACTGTTCATGAGATTCATAAAAGCTTGTGGTGCATTAGTCAAACCAAAGGGTGCCACCATGAACTTAGTGTCCATATCAAGTTCAGAAAGAAATCTTAGGGATGTCATCTTCTCTTATTCTCAATCGGTGATATCTAGATCTGAGGTCTATTTTATAGAACATTTTGCTCCCTTCATCTGATCAAACAGCTAATCAATCCTCAAGAAAGGATATCTATTCTTGATGGTCACATTGTTCAACATCCAATAGTTGATACATAGATGCAAGGTTCCATCCTTCTTATTAATAAAGATAATCGGAACACCCCAAGAAGACACACTAGGTTGAATAAGCCCCTTTCTCAACAGTTCCTACAACTGGGCCTTCAATTTGAATAACTCAGTGGTAGTCATCATATATAGGGCCTTAGACTAAGGTTCAACTCTTGGTACTAGATCAATAGAGAAATAAAATTCTCACTTAGGAGTTAGCACTATGAGTTCTTCAAGAAACACATCTTGGAACTCCTTGAGAATAGGGTAATCATCCAAATAAGGCTTCATATTTTTAGGTTCGCTAACATGTACTTCATATATGGTACACCCCTTCCTTTCATCCCTCTTGAGTAGCATGGCTAAGATCTTCCTAAGCTTTAGTGGTCTCTGTAACCCACGTATCTCAATCGGGCTTCCATAGTCATGCAAACAACTAACAATTTTTTCCTCACAATTCACTATGGACTTATGTTCAGTCAAGTAATTTATCCCTAAGATCACACGTAGGATCCTAAGGGTGCCACATAAAGGTTGACTTGCGTCAATAAATTGGAAAGTTCTAACTTGTTACAATAGAGACATGAATCCACCCTCTGCTCTACTCGATTCCCATACTAGACCATCCAAGAATTTTCCATGTGTCCAAGTCTAATAGGTAACTTAGAAATTATTCGCATATCAATAAAACATTCAGTGGCTCTAGTATCAATAAAAATAGAAATAGGTTTACCATATAGCTTACATGATAGCTAGATTGGTGAGGCTTGATATTCAGCTTGTTTATCATCCACCACCACATGGATTTGATGTTCATTTCCTTCCTTTTGTGCCTTTGAACGGTGTGGGAAACTTGAGGCCTAATGATCTCCTCCGCAAGTGTATCACCCATCATGAGGCCCTTTTTGACCTCTCGACCTATCTTCCTTGGAGCTCTTTTGTTTATTATCAAAATTTCCTTTTTTTTTGTTGGCCTTTGTATTCTTTCTACCACTAATTCCCTCTCATTTCTCTTGAGAGTCGCTTCCCCTTTTCAAATTCCTCATCCGGCGAGGTTTGTCTCCTTTTTGAAATTTCTTATTCTCAAATTGAGACAAAATTTGAATTCTTTCAAAAATTGGACAATTGTTGCAACTTTTTTCTTGCTTGGTGTCCTTCTCGAAGACCTCCTCCATGGTAAGGGGGGTTATGCATATCCACCTCAACTCCAATCTAGGGCCTTAACCCTAGTATGAACTTCTAGATTCAAAAGCGCTCATCGATTTGGTACTGAGGAACGTACTTAAGCAAATGGGTGAAATTTTCCCAATACTGATTCATTGACATTGTCCCTTGAGCTAGGTTTTGAAACTCGATCATCTTCTTATCAAAAAAGTGCCAAGGGAGCCACCTATTTTGAAAATGTTGAAGAAACTATTCCTATGTGGTCTCTCCAGGTTGTAGTTTTTGTTTTTCCATTTCATTGAACCACATGTGGCTGACTCACCAGAGAGCTGATAAGCTGCCCATATATCCTTAGTTTCATTTGATAAGTTTCAGAGCTTGAAGTACTCCATTTCAATGATCCATGCTTTCACTCTAGCTCTAATGGTTTTATCGTCAAACTTCGGTGGAGCTACCCTTTTTAGGTCCATTCCAAGCTCTCCTTTGATTCTTTCTTGGTTATTGCCACCTTGATCTCTATTTTTGTGGTTTCTCCTCGTTCCTCAAGTTTTTACCATCTCGCATACCTTACAATTCCCCTTCCAAATGGTCCATCCTATTTTCTTGTTGGTTTAGGAGATTGAGGATTCGATCTAGTCTCTCATTTTCACTTTGATTTTGACCCCCACTTGAACCTTTGTTCCTGGTGTTCACTATGATGGTTCACAAATGACATGTGTCATAGCACGCGTTTAGTGCAACTGACACAAGTTTTCTATGTTTAAATATTTCAACACATAATACTAAGTATTATTACATGCTATCTTAAAAAGATATTCATGTTCATTCATAACAAGGATAAGTCAATCAAGCTCACAACTTTGAACATAAAGAAAGACTTCCTTTATTTATTATAATAACAAATTACAAGGATCCTAATTTATAAAATTTCCCCCTTACTAGGTGGGCTATTCATTATCAGATAGAGGAAAATCCTCTAGGTCCTCATTAGATTCTATTACAACCTTCTTGGAAGAGGAAGGATATGCATGCAGGCACTCCTTTCCCTCTTTAGTTAGAATGGGTGCATTAGGTCTGCACCCCAAAGGCCAATATCGAATTGCAGAAGGTTTCTTAGTTTTAACAGCGTGCTTAGACTCTTTAATCTTCTTTCCCCTCTCTAACTTAATTCGAGTGAGGGTGTGTGCTAAGGTCTCTTCAACGGGAATCTCATGTTGAACTTCAAGTGTTGGGATCTCTTTGACAACAACTTTCTTTTTAGTAGTTCTAACTATCTTTCCCTTCTTTTTCCCAGACTTTGACCTTCCCATACTTGCATTCAATTCAAGTTCATTAAACTCAAAATTGAATTAAGGATCGACTAACCCTAATTTTGACCACTATGGGCTCATAGACCTAGAGCTCAACCCTAAGATCTAATACCAAATGTAATGTGTCATACTTAAATAATACCAAATAAATAAAATATGATATTATGAATAATAAATTAAACACATAGTTTTCTATCATAGCACAATATGTCCAAAAATAATAATTTATATTAATTTATAAATGTCAATTTTACAAGTTACAAAGTTTAACTTAGGTCAACATCGCCACTTAGTCAACTCAAGTTACATCAAGTAGTACAAAGTACAATAATAATAAATGGAATACCATGTGATTCCTCTTCAACAATCTCTGTATCTGGTGGATGAGAACATGGTTCAGGCACTTTTCCACCCAACCACGAAGCTATGCTTCCCTGAAATTCTTCCTAACTCGAAGAATACCTGACCCTGCAGGGAATATTTAGCAAGAGAATATGATATGCAAGGTGGAATCTAATGTGTTCCTAACAACTACATGCATTTCTATCTACATTTAGAACATGCAAGATTAATGTTAGGAAATGGCAGAGAGTTATATTATAAAAATTAGACAATTCAACATAATGGACTACAAACACTTGACCAAGCATATGCTATATACAACTACAAAAGATAGATTTTGGAAAAAGAAAAACCTATACTCTTTGTTAACCCATTTTTGGCACCCGTCCCAGAAGGTAGCCCCCCACATACATAAGATAAAATACATCTTATTTATTAAATTACACTATTTTACAAACATTCAACCTAGTTTTAGTAGATTTTGCTTGCCAATCTTTTCATGATAAAGAATCAAACAATTTGCAACATATTTTATGTATGTCTCATCTTGGCTATTTCAGTTCAATAAATATATGTAAGGAACTAAACCATATTTGTTAATGATGCAATCAGAACTTTAATCATAATACATGATCCATTTCTTCAATTAAAATAAAAACTTTACAGTTCATGCATTAGCATACAGATTACCAATATTTCCTTTGTTCATTCCTACTTGGAATGAAATATACATTTTCAGATAAGAACATAAATCAATTTTAAAGAAGGTATATCACATGTATGTGTATATGCATAAATGAAATATTTATGCATGTAATAATATATGGCCTTCTACTAGAAATTGTGTATGCATATATGTTCTTTTGAATAAAAATAAAGATCCATTCTACCACTGGTACATTTTGACCCATTTTTCGACGAACGATCGTCGAAAAATGGGTCAAAATGTACCAATGTACATACATATTTCCATGTTCAAAAATATGTCAACTTTCATCAGATGTGCACAATTAGATTCAAATGAAAATATAAGGAACATAAATAATAAGCAATCTCTCTAGACTTTGGTATGAATATGATTTCCAAACAGAATGTCACAAGGTAGATTTACATAGAAACAAATTGTAATCGGCATCTTAATTAATCTACGTTGAAACTGAATCTATACATTCTAGATTCAATCTGAATTCCTTTCAAAAAGTGACCATTTAATGTTTAAGCATATAAAAAGGTTACTCTTGAATCGTTTTGTTCAATTATTTAACAAGAACATTCTAAAAATTACTATAGGTCATTATTCATTTCATTGTAAGAAACATCAAATGGTTATTTGAGTTAGATATGGGTCCAAAACATACATTTCTAAGAAAATATGTCAAAGATAAAAGTATCAACCTACACCTCAGGATGATATGAATATTGCTCTATTTTAAAACAGAGACTAGAATAAGGTAACTCATTCATAACGAAACATATTGTCCATGCCCTTCCATTATTTTCAAGGCATCAACATCTAAGGTTGATATGATTATTGTTGAATTATTTTAAACTTCATTAAAATCATTTAATACCATTTAGAAAGATATGATGAATGTCGTTATGTTTGATTCATCCTTTTAAACAGTTACTATTAAGTTTGGAATGATAAGCATGTTATCGTTCAAAACGATATGCATGCTATCATTCCAAACGATATGCATGCTATCATTTGGAATTATGTACCATTTAAATCACTCAATGTCTTTTAGAATGATTTGGTGACTATCGATTAGACAATATAGGCACCATTAAAATCAAGATACGAGAACAGTAACAAAGAATCACTCAACATTGTTAAATCGTATTCATACTAAACGATTGTATATCTATATACATATATATACATCTTTCCATTTCTTTAGAAACATTAATAATGGAACAATGGAATTTCATTGTTCGGCCTGTTAAGGCTCATTTAAAAATTAGTGAATAATGATTTAATTTTAAAATAAAAAAATAATAAATGGAACGATGAGAATCGTTCGAAACTAAAAAATCATGTTTGCAGAAAAGAAAATACATACATAAATTAGAACGATGGTATCGTTCTCTAGTTTAGTCACCCAAACTAAGGTTTATTTATTTACAAAGGATTGATATGATGGTTTAGACATCATCTAAAAGGAAATAGAGTTACATGATCGATACCATTAGCATTACTTGACCTTTAAAGGCTCAATTATAGAAATGAGAGGGTTTGGTCAAGTGACCCTTCACACATTCATCCACATGCAGGGATCATTATGACCATGATATTTTTGAATAGATAAGAAAAACAAACTGAAAATGGTGATCCATGGAGGCAGTGTCCAAAGGTTGGACATAAACATGGTTTTCCTTTCTTCAACTAGAAGGAGGGGTCAATGTTGAAATGGAAAGCCTGACAACATGCATTTATAGAGACCCAAATGCTGAGAAGCTTATCAATTGATAAGCTTCTCAGCATTTGGGTTTGTATAAATGCATGTTGTGAACAGATATTTATAGAGACCCAAATGTAGATATAGGTTGGAGATATCCTTTTGTGGTTTGGATATGTTGGTTAGAGATGTTCAAAGCTTCTATATCTAAAATTTTGGCTTTTGTATTTATGGTCAGAGGAAGTTATCTTCACCAATGTGTGAACTAGTTTTGTAATGTCACTTATAGAAGTGTATGGGAGAAATGTATTTTCTCTACATTTCTTCGCAGTTATTTTTGAGGACTTGCAATTCTGAAGGAGAGTTGATGATGTTGGTTTCTTGCTTATGTCAAGAAGATTTGAAGGAATTTTTATTCCTATCCATCGTAGGAATATTTAGTGCCGACCTAATTTGTAATTGCAAAGTGTGAAGCATGTATAGCCAACCTTGGAGGAGGTTTTCAAGGTTGAGGATAGTATAAATATGAGTTGATATGTTGTAGGTTGATAAGATAGAAAGGATAGAGGTGTGCGATGCAAGTGATGTGAATTGCCAAAGTGTAGAATATGATTTTGAGCAAAGCACTGCGAACTTCAAAGTGTTGGAATTCTGAATGTAGTGAGTTGAAGGTGTCCACAATCATTCAAACAAGACTATGAAGGTGTTGGAGCTATTGTGGTGGATTCTCTATTGCATTGAGAATTTTTTCTCTATGTAACATTTCTCTTCTATCTTCTTTTCTTTTTGTGGCAGTGAGAGGTGGCTATGAGCCTTTATGGACAATGTGTCCTATTCTGACAATAAGCCTTTGTACCAGTTTTGCAACTAATTATATTGTGAGCTAATACTCACTATGTTTTTTCCCTCACTGGATTTTCCATGTAAATTTGGTGTTCTCTTGTGTATGGTGTTGGTTGTTTTATTTTATGTTATCTTCTTTTCATGTTTAAACATTATAACCGATTAAGGGTTTATCAAATGCATGTGGATCTAATTATTGTTGAGGGTTTTGATATTTTAATTTGGTACAACTAATTCACCCCCCCTCTCAGTTGTCTTGTTCATTTAACAATTTCATCATGCTTATCGATCGTCATCCAACTAAATACTCCTACCTCAACCATGTTCTCAATATTCAACCTATTCCTACATTCATACACTTGCACTTACAGAGTTTCATTATTAACCATTAACCAATGCTTGAAAGGAATAGATTTCATTCTTCATCATAACATTCATCCTTTGTATTCAATCATATGAATATAGATATATTTCAAATGACATTGAAATCTTAAATTTATCACAAGTCAAAACTAATGAATTTCATTTTCCATAAATATTTAAATAACTTGGAATTATTAAATGTAAGAAAAATTTTGTAAGGAAAGCTAGATGCGGAAACAACTCTCCTAACATCAAAACCTCAGGGAAGAATGCAGAGATACCTTTTTAAATTTTACAATTACAGTCCAATTAAGATGCACATGAAAGAGATAACAGAAACAGAGTATTTGACAAACACATATGAACACTAGATTTACGTGGGAAAACCCTTACGAGAGAAAAACCCACCACACCAAGAGAAGTCACTTTGTATTATAGTAACAAAAATTACATACAGAGTTCTGACTTATCTTTCTAATGCCATATTACAACAGCTTTCACAATGATCAAACTTGTACAGGAACCTTCAAGTTACAATCTTCACATAATAGAAATCACTCTGATACAATCACACAACAATCCGTCGATCCTTCGAACCATCTTCTAACCAAACATCATCTGCGATCTCTGAGTATAACCGTGTCGCCCCTGTCTGACGAGCTTCCTCTCAGAACTTGCCACAACAGTCTAACTGCTTGTGGTTCCCATTCGGCTCCTCTAATTGGTCCACGAGGCTCCACATAGGATGGTCAAATGGAAATCAAGTTGTGTTGGCATATCAGTGAGACACTGACTGTGTCTCCCCAATGCCAACACAGTCAGCATTCGATATCACCAAGAGTCATTTCCATCGGCAAGAGGTTATATCACTATTCACAAGTCACAATGACTTTAGTTTTCCTTTCAGCAAGACTATCGCTCTCACCAGGACCTCACACCGAGTCTTTCAAGTTAATCTGAGTGCATCCACTAGTCGGTGAGACTCATCGCTTTTTCCAGGACTTCATACCGAGGTCCTAAGTCATACCAAAACATTAGCATTTCCATCAACACCCGTCTATTGCTAAGACATTCAATTGTTGCCAAGAGGTTTCACCAAGATCTCTTATGTTACTCCGAAGCCATCCAACAGTTAGCAAGACATACGTCCATCGTTGAGACTTTACTCTGAATACTTTAAGTTACATCGAGCACCGAACGGTCGGCAAGACTTACCACTCTCGTTGAGAGTTCTTACTGAGTTCTCCAAGTTACCCTGAGACCACCGTTCGCCAAGAGTTATACCGAAGACCCCTCATCATCGGCGAGACTAATCACTGTCGCCAAGAGTTCTTAACGAAGCCTCCGTGTTACACCGAAGACTCCAAGTGTAACACTGTCGGTGAGACTTCCGATATTCGATGTGACATCATATCGAAACAAGCCTTCTAGTGAGAGTTTCCCCAATGACTTCAAACTAAACGCTGTTGGCGAGACTTTTCTTCATCGTTGAGACTTCTTCTTGAACCAAGCCTTTCGGCCAAGGATCTCCCCGATAAATGATATGTATGGCCTGTCGGCAAAAGATATCCACATGTTAAGAGGTCACAGCGAATGCTTCTTGTCACAGCGATAGTTCATTTGGCAAGACACCAACCTTGTCTCAGCGACTTGGAACTATTCAACAAGATTCAAGCTGCTAGTCGGCCAGACACAAAAGATGTCACACCAACTTGGCTCCAATAGAGGTTACAGCCTATGATGATTTAGGCATATATTTCCAACAAATTTGAGATGTGACACTTTTGAAGCTATAAAATTCACCTTTTCATCATTTTACTAAAAATTGGGCATGGTAGCCTTATATTTTTGAAAATTCTCAAATTTTATACAAAACTCTAACTATATAATTTCAACTTTCGAAATAAAAGGAGATGAGAGGATTCTACCCTCCGTCAATCAATTTCCTACAATTATATTTAAATACCTAAAATTCTCTCCAAAATTGAAATGCAACACGTGCTAAAAATGTCAAATGATAGCTCAAGAAAATAGGCATGCAAGAGCCCTTCCCAATTCCTATCCCAACGAATCCGCCTCATAAAATTTTGATGAAAAATACACTCCCAATCACCAATTCACTAAATTGCTCCAATAAGGTTTTTCTCTCCCCTATTTTCTCTTTACAAAATAACATAAAAAGAAAATAAAAGCCCTTTTCCCTTTTTACCCATTTCAAAACCCAAATAAAATATTAATAAAAATTATTTTCCTCATTTCTTAATTCAAAACTCCCTCAATTTCTCCCAAAACCAATTTGATCATTTAAATCCATTCAAAAATATTATTTAAATATAATTTAACCATTAAGATCATTTAAGCATATTCTCATTTAAATTTACAAAATCTAGAATTTAATCAAGATAATTAAATCACACACAACTCACAATTCCCAACCCAAGGAATTTTTGCAATTGAGTTAAACAATGGATTAATTTCATTTCTTCTTTCATTCTATTTTCCCCTTTCTCGAAGCACAAAGAATATTTTAATAATAAATATCAAAATCATTTAAATTCCTAATATTTCAATTACAGGAAAACATAGAATTTAAACCATCAATTATATCAAGTATTTGTGGGTTTTTCACAACAAATAGGGATTCTAGAATAACTCCTAACTTGAATCTAGTTCATCTAGGGTCAATTATAACACATACCATACTTGACTCGAGTACAACTAGGGAATGGATATTAAGGGGCCCAATGTGACATCTCTAAATTAACCACCATTGGGGAAATAACTCAAACCTGTGTAGCTAGGTAGAGGAATAACCCTATACCTGTAATCATTCAACGCACATTAAGGGTACCTACTCAATGTATATATAGCTGAAGCACGGCATAATCATCCCAATGAAGTCTAATAGCATAAGCATAAATTGACATGTATACATCCATCATATAAATCATTTAATAATCATTCCTTTTGAATATCAATAATCAATATTAAATTTAATCACAACATATATAGTGCATATCATTGAATTGAAGCATAATAATAAACCAATCATGTAACATACAAAATTCTAGAAACCGGCATGTTGAGGAATCTCAACTCAAACATGTGGTGGTTCATACACATTATTCAGAGCCATAAAATAATCACCATAACAATCATGAGGAAATGGTGAAGCTAAAACACTGATCTTACATTAACAAGATAAAAATAGGAGGGGCACTATAGGTAGAAAGATCCTCTTGAAAAATTGACCATGTGACCACACAACCCTTCTTTTTATTCTCATCACATAACCAACAATAGAAAATAAATTAATATGGTTCTAGGTATAATGATGCCATAACCACCTTTTTTTACTAGGAACATGATGAAGATCAAAGAACTACTACATTTGGTAGAGCCAATTGGTTGGATTCTTGCCATCAAATTTTCTCATATCCGACTTGGGTATGAATTGCCGAGGCATAATATTATTAATGGAATGATTTTTTTGAAATATGAGCCAAGCCCAAGTAATTCATGTCCAACAAAAGCATTATCTTCCACCTTACTTGGTGAATCTTCACCCTTACACTTCATCCCTTGATTATCATGACCAACTTCTTAGAAAATTTGTCATTCCTAATCAATGAAATTTTACCCTTGATATTGTTGATCTCATCATTAGGGTTAATATCCCTAGTTTCTACCTTGTCCTTATTTGAAGATTTCCCCAATGTGGAAGCATTCTCTTTACCTCTTGTTGTAGGCCCTCTCATGATGGTAGAAAATAATTTTATAATAAATCATAGAAATAAATTCAAAACAATCTAAAAGTTTTACTTTAACTTACCAAGGCCTAGCTTGTACTTCCTAGAAAAATTTCCCAAAAACTTGGTGTTTTACATCCTTGAGAGTGAATTTGTTGGAAACCCTAATTTTGTAATAAATCACTATTTTGTGCTTCCAATTCTCTAAAATTTGGGTTGTAGGTTTTGTTAGGAAAAGGTGTGTTGTGCACTTTGCATAATGTACATTTAATGTAATTATTCTTGGGGCCACTTTATATTGTATGTAACATTGGGACATAAGTTAAGTTGCTAAAATGTATTTATTTAATATTGGGGAAAATAAATAAATAAAGTACCCAATATTAAATATGGGGACATGATTTTGCAATCTCATGGTTTTAGTCACATGGTTTTGTATAATACCACTTGGTGGTTTTGTGGGAGCTTGTTTCTATAAAAACAACCACAAGGGTAGTTGTTTGTGTGGGTCAATTGGCAGGTTAGTTGTGGTTAGCATTTGTGAGGGTTTGAAGAATGGCATGGGATGTGTGGTTGCATGCTTGTTCACATTGGATTGCTTGGAGAGGGCTTGTTGTTTCAATGGTGTTCATGGAGACTCTAAAGATGTAATGTAATCTTTATTGCTGAATAATACATGAGAGATGGATGTTTTTGGAGGTTGGGTTTTTCCCTCTTGAAGGTTTTCCCAGGGTATATGTTGTGTCATATTTTCATGGGTATGTTGTCTATTCTCTTGCATGTGGATTTTGAATGTTTATTTGCATAGATTTCTCTTTTGGGTTATGTGGAAATTGTCTTTAAATGGCTGCAAGTTTCCAACATTTGGTATCAGAGCTATGGTTGTGGTTGGATAACCCTAGGTTGAGAAAAATCTTGTTTAAGTTTAAATCTATGCATTGCATGAGAGAATCAAATACATGGCAAGATATGAGGGTTTTGCGAGTTGTTTATTGCAGATCTAAGGGT
>VDFB02183763.1:19373-89124 GCA_007258455.2 Sequoia sempervirens
GAATTCTGTACTGCACTTTTGCACTCTTCTTTTGCCTCCTCTTTCTCTTTATGCCAAGTGGGCCGATTGAAAGAAGTTGCAAACTTTGCACAGAAATAGGCTATAAGCTTGTTGAAATTGAGAGATATATCTACCACATTTGATTCCAATTGATTGAACCTTGCTTCACATGCATCTTCATCTTTATGTAACATAACTAAGGCTCTTCTTGCAAGTTCCACTCCCTCATTCAAATATTCTGATTCAAAGGTAACAACTTCTCCTGATCCCTTCATTTTCCCGACTTAGTCATGGATAAAAGGCTTCCAAACTACAACACAAATCAATAAATAGTGTGGCTGTAATGCTAATCCGCAATTTCTTAAGATATTTGTGAGGCAAGTTGAACTCACCAACACAAACTTCCACAAATAATTAATGTTCAATGTGCTCCCTATTGTTGATCCACAAGGCCCTGTGTCAAGTGTGGAAGGATACAGATCTAAACCATGCTCCAATTGATTAGAACCGAGGCTACAATGATAGAAAGTTGAACAAATATAAGATGGAGCATCACAAGTCAGCATCATACACACAAAATTAACAAGTTTGTTTCCCACCGACTTTTTTTTTGAGATCTTTAGCCAAAAAGAAGACTCTACTTTTTTTCTTCCTTCATAGCACTTCTAAATAAATCTCCTTTAGCTATTATCCTCTGAGGTTGTGATGACACCTTATGACATGGGAACTGATGGGATTTTCACTTGGGTTTTGATCATATTTCCCTTTGTGCTGTGACATTCTGTGGTGATTGCCACCACTTTTCTTAATAGTGGAAACTTGCAGATGACTTATTGATCATTGTATGTTTTGGAACACGTACTTAAAGTTTGGAGATTCTATATTCCTAATAGAACATTTTGTATAACTCAAATACAACTACAATTATAAATAGGTACCATAAAAATGTGCTGGATAATTCATGTAATGGAAAAATATTGTTGCATCTTGGAATGGTATGATTAGATTACTTTGTGTGTTAGGAAGTTGGATCTTTTCATGCCCCACAAGCAATTTGTTTCAATCAGTATTACTATAGCATGAACTGAATATTTTTTGTGACAAAGTCTATGGGGCATTGCAACTTCTTAGTATTGAAATAAATTGCCATTGTATGCATAAGGGAGGAAACATAGGTCTTATGACTGAGATGAGGAAGTTGTGTCACCCCATATTCTCTTAACAATATTTATAACCTTTCTTGTGGTGAAAATCAAATTATTTGAAACTGTTCATCTTCTTTGATGCAATTTTCGGTCTCTAACTAGGAGAATCTAGTTGTTGGTAGGTTGTAGGATTCTTCAGTAGTTTAAGAATTTGCTACAAAAGAAATAAATGTGTAGTCCTTGGTACTTGGTATAAACATGCAAAATTTGTTGGTGAGGTAGAATAGGTTCATGCTCTAAACATGGAAAGGTGAAATAATGTATCATGTATCCAAGCCAAGCATATACTGTTAAATATGAAAGGCAATTTTATTGGCATAGCCTGAACTGGAAATATCCACAGATTCATGAATACTGTTCAATACTGTTAAAATTCCCATTTTGGTACTGACTGGGAGGATGTACACCAAGGTTGTGGAGTCTGGCTTTAGAATTGCCAACTGTATTTTTCTAAAAGTTTCCAATGACTTTTCAACAAACACCTTATGTGCACATCCTGAAATTGTTTGCCATCCATGAGACATCATTTTTCTCATCTTGAAAATATCCTGCTGCAGTCATCTTTCAAGACAGTTTCTCAACTTTGCAATGCTTTTCCGTGTCAGTTGGTGTGAACTATCTCCCACACGTAAAGCATGTATCATCAAATGGTCTTCAATCCAACTACATCTGGGTATCATTTTAATTCCGCTTTCATCAATTTCCTTGCAACAATCTGAAAGATAAATTTGGTCAGTGTGACAGTCAACACATCTGCACCACCACCAAATGTTTAATTTACATTAAATAATGAAGTTTTGGGTTTCCTTAAGACGGCCAGCATGTACAAGGAGTCACTTACGGCATTGAAGTATGTACAACCCTCATCTACAAAACTTGCACACTCGCATGCTATCAAAGCACAAGCAGAGCTTATGCGGTTAGGGTGTGTTCATGAGTGCTTCATTAGTTCAAATCTTGGAGAACTTCGTTGTGAAATCCATTTTTTTCCTATTTACAATTATTGCTATTATGAGACCACATTTCCTTTGTGGAAGGTTTTTGCAGTACACGTCTTGTGTATGCATCTGCATTTTGCATGTATATGTACTAAAACATTTTTAACTACATCTTTACTAAATTCTTCTTTACAATTAGGTTTTGATGGATGTCCATAGCATGTTTTAAATTTCCTAATCTGGCACAGGGTGGGAGGATATTGGCAAAGGTTAGTGACTCTGTCTTTGCACTTGCCAATTACATTTTCTTAAAAGTTTCCAAGACCTCTTCGTCAAAACCATTTTGTGCATATCTTGCAATAAGTTTCCATGTATCTTTTTAATTCCTTTATATGTCATTAAGTTCCATGCAACACACTTGAAGATAAACTTTTTACAATGTGGCCGGCAACATATCCCACGATAAGTTTTAGATTTTCATCAATATGGCTAGGAAACTGAGGTGGTCAAACATGCACATACGATGATCAGTTGTATGCAATGTGCATGATGCAACAAGAATCATTCATGCCATTGAAGTATTTACATTGTACAATGCTCGTGCAGTAAACCTGCATGGCTGTATGCTAATAGAAGACATGAAAATCTTACATTGTAGTGTTATGTTCTGCAGTGCTTCGTTAGTGCAAAGAACTTGATAGCATCTTTGTAATAATTGCAATCAACAAGACAACCTCTTTTTGAGGTGTGCTGTCAAATATTTATCATGGCATGTGTATGCTTCCACATTTTACATTTGCGATTGTCTCTGAAAAAAATCCTCTTTCGATTATCCCATACCTTGTTCTAAGGCAAACATTTTGGTATTGGTTTAGAGGATGCTGGCAAAGTCATGTAGTCTCACTTTGCTATTGCAATTTTATGGGAACACTAAGTGGTAATTAGGATTCAATGTACATAATAACTTAAGACAAACAGCCAAACAATTCTGTTAGTCTGGATCAATTTTTTGTTGTTTTGGCTGAACTCACTTTTTCAAACTGGTCAATTAAAGCATCAATTCTCACGGTGTCAATTTAATTGATTCAGATTTTGTAAGTTGGTCACTCCATGATGTAGTCCCACTGTCTCCATCATCTCAACATGCAACATACACATTCTCTTTTACCACTCTTTTTTAGGCATTATTTATCAGCTACTTTCATACTTTACATGATGTGTACTAGTTCTCTATTGAGCTATCGACATTTTCATCTTCTATTTGATTTCTTCCCCCATGTAGGCCTTCTGATCATGCTCATAAGTGGATTTGAATCTATAGATGTAGTTACTCTTTCTTTCACCAAGCGGCTCTTCCCATATGATCAGCTTGACTTTATTATGTATCTTTTTATTTGTGGATTTGTGGTTGGGCAATCATGTGGGCTAATGTTCCACATACTCAACCACTTGTTTGTTTGGTTAAACCAAGTGCTTCTTGTCGTTTAACTCTTTGCAAACTATAATTATGTTCTAACAATGAATACTGTTTTACGTAGCTAGTCTGGTATTCATAACATAGCTGCTGACTCCAAAAGATGTGTTTTTGTTCGAGCTAATAATATCTCATATAGAACTGATGCTTCGATTTAACTCTTGTGAAATGACTGGTGTTAATTTAAATACATGATTTCTTTAGCTCCACAAACCACAGTCAAAGTTGCATTCCTTAGGGACCTAAGTACTTCTGGTTAAGAGAATTTGATTTACCTACAATAGTTAACTTGGGTGAATGTTTCCTGTACATAATGAATAAGATTCTGTCTAGCAGTATATTTTATGGTGCTTCCGTCCTTATCATTAATCATCTCATCTTGATACGGTGCCTGTTTTCTGCTTGCGAGTTGGTATTCATTCCTACAGTGTTGGTTGATATCATGCTCGTGAATGGTGAGTGTGTTTAAATGGGCAGCATTAAGTAAGTATGCCGGCAAATTATATGCTCCATTATTTTCTCACATGGCTTTTTCTATTGACATATGTTTTGAAACTTTGCCGTTATTTGGATGGTTGTTCCATATACCCCAGTCGATTCTACACGGTGGATGTTCCAAGTGGGCAGTTCCAAAATAAGTTACCAGATTATTCTTCTATGCTCTTTTGCCATTGTTTTTTCTGTGGACGTGGATTTTGAAGCCCAGGCATTGTTCAGAACATCAAAACTATCTACAAAAGTATTGTTTAGAATTTTCCTTGTCGTTTTCTTTTTTAACATATAAGTTATACGTTTTCAACATTTAAACCCAAGAATTTGATTCCCTATGGGTTCTCTTAGTGCACGTGTGGAAAGTAAATTGTGCTTCTTATTGATACTCGCATTTCACTTGTTTATAATTTGGGAAGTAGAAACAAATAACTAAATACAAATAGGTGATTAGAAGTATCGTGTTTTTATGTTAGCTTTCTAATTAATGTATGATTTGACACTGTCTACAACAGAACTCCCCATGGTCTTGCCTTTCAAAGTACTTCGATTACCATTATTTGGTGTGGGCTCATTTTTTTTTGGTTTGCTTGTAAAATATTGGTAGGTAGTTTAAATTATGGTTTGAAGCCTGCCAAATTCTCTCTATACATCGTATATTGAATTATACTTAAAGATAAATTTTCATTCGTCTTATTTAGGTTTTAAAGAAATGCATAATATAATTTATAGACAGTAGGAACTACGGATTGTTATTTTGCACTCATATGAATGTTTGCTTACTTCAAGATGAAATTAAATTAGGTGAAAAGAACAAAAACAAACAAGTATAGCTAACAATTTATTTGCTTGTGGACCTTTGCAAATTTAGTGTACTTAAAGGAATGCTTCCCAGCTTTAATGCTAAGGTCAAAGTGATCTCATGATGGTGTACTTGGAAGGTTTTTATAATTTTACATTTAGAAGAGTATGATAGAGATGAAACAATAAGTGCAAAGCATTATATGGACACCATCCTCTTTTGCAGCCTTGCACTAAAAATTGCGTACGATAAATATATAGAAAGAAACAAAATATGTTGGGATATTTAAAATAAAAAATAAAAAATGATCAGAGTGATACATCGGAGACAATATTTAACAGCAAACAAGAATTTCATTAAGTTTACCAAATAAAAGATGATGGGTGGATATGTTAACAAAATCAGAGGATTATCTAGCTTGTTTAATTGGCTCCAGGTTATTTAGAGACCTCACTTTTTGATTGCTGCGATTATATACTTTATTTTTGTTCCATCTTTTTTTCCATCGGCAAAATGTTTATAGCAAAGGCTTGTTAACCATTCTTTTGTGCAGTTTGAAGTTCAAAGGTGGTTTCATTGATCTCATTGTTTATCCATTGTTATAAAATATTTGCTATCATATAACTTGGGAAAAGCATTTTTTTTCTCGATTCGAGTGTTTTGTTCTTCTTAGTCCCTTCACCATAATCTCTACGTATCTTAGAAAATTCGTGTTCTATTTGTTGAGGAAATTTTAGCTAGTCTTGGTGTGAGCTTCTCATGATTGGTAAGATTGTCTAATCGTGCCTCATCTAACTAATTTTTTTAATACCTTATATATTTCATTTTTTTATAGAATATATATATTCAGTTTCTTTTTGTGAAGTAGGAAAAGAGATCCTAGAACCAACAAGTAGATTAAGTAGGATCAACTTTTTTTCTTTAACTCTACATTCGAATGCAAACCAATTAGGGTGTGATGATTGGTTAGCTGCCCACAATGGGAGAGCCAATTTTTTAGAGTTTGGTTCTTTTGAGTTGTAAAAAGGAGAATTTGTAAACGAAGATGCACAGAAAAAATGCAGAATAACAGAGAAAAGAAAATGAAAAGAGTCGAGACAAAAGATTTACAGTGGTTCACCAATATTGGCTACGTCCACTATCTTAGCAAGACAAATCTTATTCATTAGAGTTTTTAACAGCATACATTTTGTATTCCTTCGAATACAACATATCTAGTTTTAACCAAATGAAAAAGAAGTCTAATAAAGGCCAAAGACCTCAATCATTGGGTCATGCCAAAAGCCACGACTGTTGGGCTTCATTCTTTAACAAACTCCCACTTGAAGACCAACGAAGACTGCTCCAAAGCAAGACTTCCCTTGCAATTCCTCTAATATCAAACTGGTACAAGGCCGAGAGAAGCCCTACATTATTCAAACTTCTCTTGCA
This sequence comes from Sequoia sempervirens, assembly GCA_007258455.2. Lineage (NCBI taxonomy): Eukaryota > Viridiplantae > Streptophyta > Pinopsida > Cupressales > Cupressaceae > Sequoia > Sequoia sempervirens. The sequence goes on from VDFB02183763.1 coordinate 25,713, forward strand.
AGACTGCCTTTGTCAAAGCATCTGGTGGATTCAAGGTTGTATCAATTTTAGCAACCCGTAACTTGCCCTCTTCGACTACATGGCGAACATAGTGATGTAACAAACGCTGCAACCATGTCATCTCCCTGGCTCCTTCGGAGAGAGCCATGTATTCAGCCTCAACAGAAGAAAGAGCAACAGATTGTTGTAATCTGGAAACCCAACTAATGGCTACCCTAACAAAAGTGAAAACATAACCAGTAGTAGACCTGCGTTTGTCTAAATCTCCGCCTAAATCAGAATCAACAATTCCTTATAGCTAATTGTCTCTTCCAAAACACAACCCATAATCAGAAGTACCTCTAAGATACCTTAAGATCCATTTGACCGCCTCCCAATGAGGTTTACCAGGATTACTCATAAATCGACTAACTACTCCCATTACATGAGCAATATTCGGACGAGTAGAGACCATGGCATACATAATGCTGCCAACTGCAGATGCATAAGGAATGTCCTTCATAAATTCCTGATCCTCGTGAGTTGTAGGACACATTTTAGAAGATAATCGAAAATGACCAGCTAAAGGAGTACTGACGGGCTTAGCATTGGTCATACCAAATCTATCCAGTACCTTATCAATGTATTGTTTCTGTGACAACTTGATTTCTCTCTTCTTTCTATCCCGAAAAATGGTCATACCAAGAATTCTTCTCGCTGCCCCTAAATCCTTCATAGCAAATCTGTTAGCTAACTGATCCTTAAGCTCATGGACAATCCGCATGCTAGTGCCGGTTACTAACATGTCATCAACATAGAGTAGAAGAATAACAAATTCGCCATTTGGAAGTTGTTTGAAATACACATAGATCAGATTCACACCTTATAAACTTATGCTCAGTCATGAAACGATCAAATTTAAGATACCATTGTCTTGGGGCTTGCTTGAGCCCATACAGACTTCGCTTCAACTTGCAATAAAGATGTTCTTGCCCCTTTTTGGCAAATCCTTCACGCTGCTCCATGTACAATTCCTCATCAACATCTCCGTGTAAAAGCACAGTTTTGACATTAAACTGTTCAAGCTCAAGATCCCAAACAACTGCAAGACCCAAAACAGTTCGAATTGTTGTCATTTTCACAACCGGTGAAAATATCTCATCAAAATCGATTCCTTTTTGTTGCCCATAACCTTTCACAACTAGCCTGGCCCGATAACGTTTCTTGCCTCCATCTTCCTCCTTCAACTTGTACACCCATTTCTTCTTCAAAGCTTTTCTATCCGGCGGAAGAGGTACCAAATCCCAAGTTTGGTTTGTTAGTAACGACTTCATCTCTTCACGCATTTCATCCTGCCATTTAAGGCAATCAACATCTTTAGTAGCAACTTTAAAATTAGCTGGCTTTGTCTAATCTGAGATCAACAACTCAGATTCTGCCTCTTCACAAAACAATAACTCGTAATTAGAGAACTTAAGAGGTCGCCTCTGCCTGGTAGACCTTCTCAGGTTATTTTCCGATTGGAAATCACTTCCCAGCAAATTGGTGTCCTGTGAGATAGACTGTGTAGGATTAGGAAATGGTGGTCGGAAATCACCACAACTTGGAGGCCGAATTGCACCTGCAAATGGTGAGGAAAGCTCGTGGTCTAGACGAAACTGAGAACCTTCCCCACGTGATTCCTCAAAACAATGTGGGTGCTTTGTTCATGGCTCCTCAGGACGACATAAAGCCTCAACATGGGATTGCAGAAGACCGCTTGAAGCATCAGCATGCGAACCAACCAAGACCCCTCGACTGCGATCATAGAGGCAATTTGAATTTTTAAAGGATGAGAGCTCTGTTCCAATCGGCGTCTCAATGAAGGAACGACCTGGCAAATAATTCTAAGACTCAGAGAGGAAACGTTGATTTTCAGCATCAAGCCGTGAAGACTCTGCACCATGCGGACCTTGCAAAGAGGGTAAAGGCTCTGAAATGAGCCGTTGGGACTTTGTGAAATTCTCCAAGCTAGGATGAAATTCATTCGAGATACGCCCTGTGCTGGGTGATGAACCTTCTGAGACGGGCACAGTATTCTGACTGCCGCCTGAAGACAGAGAACTTGAAATAAGAGAGGAAATTGAAATGACTGAAGAAGCTCCCACTGGATTTGGATTCGGTAATGACTGTGAGACTCCAGGTGATGAATTCTCAAAAAGAGACAAAGGAATATACTCTGTAGTTGGCTTATCTTCAAAAAATTGACCCGCTTTTGTTTGCCATAGAGGCAATGTTTGCAAAACTCCAAGTCAATGAATTTTAGACCCGGAAGTTGTTCTCCTTTAAGCATGACTTCAAGTCCTCGTTTTCTCATGTGTCCGAGCTTGTTATGCCACAGCTCCGTTCCGCTATCCTCAACTGTCAACGCAACTCCAACTTCAACATGACTTTCAAAAACATAAAGACTGCCTACTTTATTTCCCTTTGCAATCACCAAAGACCCCTTAGTCACTTTCCAAGTTTCCGAAGAAAAATTAACATTGCAACCTTGTGCATAGAGCTAGCTAACTGATATCAAATTCCTTTTTAATTTTGGAACATGACATACATCTTTTAACAACCACTTATGTCCGCCTCTTTGCTATAACAAAACATCACCTTTACCAATGATATCACATGCTTTATTGTCTCCTAAGTAGACACTTCCAAACTGACCTTCCTGGTAGTTTGTGAAGACCTCCGTGCATGAAGTGGCATGAAAAGACACACCTGAGTCCAACACCCATGAATATGAAGTGGTGCCACTTGTGGAGAGGATTAAAACACTTTCCTCTTTATCAAAAAAGAGTATTGACTTCGTTGTCCTTAACCTTTTCTTGCGCCTTCTTGTAAGAACGACAATTCTTTTTGGTGTGGCCAGCGTTACCACAAAACCAACAATCATCAATTTTGCCTCTTGATTTCGATCATTTTGCAGATTTCGATCTTCTTCTATAATTGTCTTTGCCTCTATTTTGAGGCCTGCCCCTACTCACCATGGTCAAGGCATCACTGGAAGGAGACTCTTGATTTTTCCTTCTCATGTCTTCGCTAAGAAGAGTTCCTACAACGTCATCAAAATTCAACTTGCTCTTGGCAGCCACCGAAGTGCTAAGTGCCATTACTACACCTTCCCAGCTATTAGGTAAAGAGCACAACAAAATGGCCTTTATTTCACTATCCAAATTAATTCCCACCAAAATCAATTGAGTAACTAAAGTATTGAAATTGTTAAGGTGATTTGAAACAATCCCACCTTTCATTTTCAGATTGTACAACCTCTTCATAATAAATACCTTGTTCGAAGCGGAAGCCATCTCATACATTGACGAAAGCTTTTCCCACAACTCCTTTGAAGTCTTCTCTGCTGAAACATTGAACAATATGTTACTGGATAGCGAAAGGAAGATCGTAGCTCTTTCCTTTTTGTCCAACTTCGCCCACTCTTCATCTGCCATCAAAGATGGCTTCTTTGCTTTCCAGTGCGAGTGAAAAATCCTGCTTAATCAACAAAGACTCCATCTGCACTTTCCATAAACCGAAATTCTGTCCCCCGAATTTCTCTATCTTCGATTCTTCCATAACTTAGGAAATTCTGCACTGAATTCCCAAACAGCTATAGCTCCACCATCGAGCTCTGATACCAATTGTAAATGAAGATGCACAGAAAAAGTGCAGAATAACAGAGAAAAGAAAACAATGAAAAGAGTCGAGACAAGATTTACAGTGGTTCACCAATATTGGCTATGTCCACTATCTTAGTAGGACAAATCTTATTCATCAGAGTTCTTAACAACATACATTCTATATTCCTTCGAATACAACATATCTAGTTTTAACCAAATGAAAAAGAAGTCTAAAGGCCAAAGACCTCAACTGTTGGGTCATGCCAAAAGCCACGACCGTTGGGCTTCATTCTTTAACATAATTTTGATGTGTGTTTTAACAAGCCTATTTGACATAAAGCTTAGATCTAAAAATGTAATTTATCACATAGGCGAGGATGGAAATTGATGAAACATTTACATATCTAAAAAAGAGTGACGTAGAGAAACTTGCTATTGAAACTTGGGCTTGAATTTGAGTATCAAGGGTAGTGGTGCCCTAGACTAAAAAAGTTGCTTTTTCAAGATCTGTAAATTTTAAATGGTAGGCTATAGTTTACTTGCCTAAGTCAACCTATGTTTTGGTGTTACCACCTTCACAAACAACAAATGATGATGATTAAAAGGGCTTACCCTAGGTTGGGTAGATGCCATTTGAACAATAATTGATTGAAACAATAAAAGATAAATTGTTAATGTTACATTGGCATGAAATCTTTGTTGAAGTGATCTCCACACCATGAGTTGACACCAAAGGTTGTTTGATGGATGCTTGAATGACTTAAAGACCCGTGATAGGTTAGTCCACAAAACACAATAGATTGTTGTAGCTAACACGTAGATGATAACTCAATATATTTTTACAATAAGTGCATCTTAATAACTTCTTGTTTCATCATGCCTCCTAATGTTGAAATGAGAAGAATACTTATTTATATATGCATTCCAATTGATCTTTTTGATTATAGGTCAAGTTGATATCCTTTTAATTCTCCAAGGACCAACACCAAAGCCTTAAATTTGAAATAGGTTACCCCTAAGGTCAAGGACGCCCTCGCCCTTGATTGATTGGGTCCTTTTTTTCCTAATTTTTTTGGGATGTCGAGGGTTTTAATTTATTTTCTCAATCTGACCTTGAAACAAATTATATATATATATATATATATATATATATATATATATATATATATATATATATATATATATATAGTCCAACAATTTACAATGCTACACTTTTGAAGAAAGGTGGTTTTGCAAGAAAATTGTTGGGTTTTTCCCCCCCTTTCTAAAATTAAATATAATATTAAGTGGGGATGTCATATTTCCATCATCTATGTGCTTTGTGCTTTTTGAGGTACATAGTTTGAAAAACTAACCAACTTTTTTAAAATTTGTTCATTTAGTGTGTGCTCATAATGGAGTTTGTATTAGTTTCTAATAAGAGTTTGTATTGGTCTTACATAGATGTCCATGCCCATATGAGTAGAATATTTGTAAATGATATTCAAGGAAAAAAAATTGTTCATTCATGTTTTTTGTTTGGAGAGGTTTTATAGATTCTCTCACATCAATCATCTTTACATTATAGTTCACTAGCACTTGCACCTAAAGGAGGTTCAAGGATTACGCTGATAGAAAACTATATGTATGAGAGAGTATGTGTTTATGCATGGATGTGCTGCAATTTCTAGTTGCATGTGGCTGGATTAAACAATTAATATTAAGTGCTAAATAATGGAATGAAATAAATTTAGAACTTAGATTTTTTCCTAAAAGAAATTAATTATTATCTGAATATTTATTTGACTTTTATGTGATAAGTGAGATTTTGGAGGCTTTTACCATTAAACGACAGCTGGTTTACAAGCGTGAGACTCGTTTTAGACTCAAATCTCACACTATACGTAGCCTATCGACTAATAAGTTTTAATTTTATTTTAAATTTATTTATTTTACCATACCAAATTGTTGTTTTTTGAGATTTATTTGGGCACAATATTGTTTACCAATTACAACCCATTTATGGATTAAAGACCTCTTTAAAACTTATATAATATAATTTGAGATTAATACTATACATAAATAAAAAATTATTAAATTCAAAAGGAAGAAACATGAAACGATCGTTTACTTAAAAGGAAATGAAAATCATAAAAGCACTAAAGGCACTCAAGTGCCAAACGTGTAAGGTGGAGATTAATCCATTTTGCGTTTGGAGCTTCTTACCACTACAAGGTTATCCACCCATCCATTCACTTTCACCGCATCATAGTGATCATCTAGTTTTTCACATGCATCAACCTGCTTTGCCGCTTTAGTCCTTGTCTTGTTAAATATCTTATTTTCTGTGGGAAGATGCTTCATAATCTCTAGTTGGCACCTCACATCCTCGATATCGATGGATGTTGTAAGCTTCTTCTTCGAAATTGACTCGTAGGCGAAGGTGGCTCCGCTCTCCGTGTCACTGCACAGGTAATTTCGGGGTTTAAGTTCTTTCAGGCCCAATAATCCACCACCCATTATAACAAATCCTACTTTTTTCTCAACAAATATTTCACAAAAACGTGTACACTCTTCAGAACTATCCGTTGCTCTCACATGTGAATGCAAACATAGTGCCTTTAAATGAATGAATGAAAGATTTTAATGACGTGCACAAGACTAAACAATCTATGGGACTGAGACAAAACATGTCTAATTTGTCTTCATGCTCTTTTCCAAGTCGGATCTCTTTTTGTTAATTTTGACTAGAAGGCTAGCCGTCTGATTAATCTTATCTTCCTCAAATAGTTGGTGCATATTGTCAACTTTCAAACTATTTTTCGTGCCGAGTATGAATATCCTCGTAAGCAGTGCATTCCATGATGAAGTGCCATTCCATTTCGACAACCCCCTTATTGCATAAAATACAAGTTCTTTCTTCCCAAGTTTCCTTGGGTATCTTCCACTTTACCGGTCTCACACCTAAGGTGATGCGATCCCATCCTCAATTGTGCAACTAACAACCTCGCTTTCCCTTTAATAGCTGCACCTAAATAAGTTTTTTTACCATGATCCTTTCTCGGATTAAACTATTGGTGCTAGGACAATAAATTCTAAAATGTTTTAGATTCAAAATGTGAAAGCCATGAGGATGTGCGTTACATAGATATGTACGCCACACCACCACATGGGTTGGAGATTTTTCATCAATCCAAGAAGGTCAATCCCAACTAGGGAAAGCTTGATACACGGGATGAATGAAATTAAACATTTCGCCTCTTTGAATTGTTTAATTAGGAAGGCTGCAAAAATCTAGCTATTTGATCTCCAAACCAAATTGGAACTTTTGGTTTATTGTGAATAGATTGAAGCAACATCTGGGGTTGGGTTTTGTATTTTTTTTCAAAAATACTCTGACCAATAAATAAAAAGGCTAAAAAAATCATTGTTTCAGTACCAATCATGGCAATAAATTCAGCCAACGAAATGACAAAGAATCCCACCCTTTTCACATCAAAGCAACTATCAAGGTCTTCAAACCTTACCTTTACTTCAAAAATACCTCCTGTTATCACATTTGGAAACAAATTGTCACCCAGATGAAAGGTGTAAAAAGAGAAGACATATCTCGTTTCAGTCCCATTTTGAGTATGGAAATTTTGACAATAAAACACAAAATAAAATAAAATGATTCGACTGTGTATAGATTCCAAAACATTAAACTCACTGAAACCATGGCAAGGGACTTATTACAGATTTTGCACAAGTTGTGTCATGCTGTCAACTATCCCAATGTGAAAAAATGGTTAAGAGTGTTTTTGAAAAAAAAATGAGAAACCCAACCACAGATGTTGCTTCAATCTATTCACAGTAAACCAAAAGCTCCGATTTGGTTTGGATATCAAATGGCTAGATTTTTCCAGCCTTTCTAATAAAACAATTCAAATAGAGGCAAAATGATTAATTTCGTTCATCCTGCGTATCAAGCTTTCCCAAGATGGGATTGACCTTCCCAGATTGACAAAAAATCTCCAACCCATGTGGTGGAGTGGCATCCATATCTGTGTAACACACATCCTCATGGATTTCACATTTTGAGTCTAAATGCTTTCCATATTCATTTTTCCTATTCCTGCGTGGTTACATATTGAAGATGGTGATGTTTAAATTAGGTCACAAATAACTGTATCATTATAAGGAATAGAGGTGGCTGTATACAGTGATAAATGCATTCGCCAGCTGCCCTAAAATGCATTCATTAGGTCTATCCACTCGTCTGATCTCCACCATCTAACATACAACAATTGCTAAAACCTTAGCAAAAACTCACCAAAGTTTTAGATGTTAGTACACCAATCATATGTTTGAGAGAATCTCCACATTTGCATAGGCTAGGGCACAACTTTATCTTGTGACCTCAAGATAAAGAACTCTTTATATTTGTAACAACACTAGTTTGTCCTACCATCATGATTGTCCTTTCTTAGGGTCCATAACATTTCTTTTAACCAAACACAAAAAGTAACATTATTTGCCATCTTAAATTTTTTTGTTTGCTAGCACCATTATGAGTCCGCCCATATATGTAATTAAATCCTTGCAATAGTTTTGTATGGCTTAGATCTACTCTTCTAACTTGGTAATCATCATTTTTTATTAAGATATATTTCAAGCTTCCAATTAATATAAGAAAATTTAAACGATTTTTCTACCTAATTTCTTCTTTCACTGAAAATTTCCCAAAATTGTCATCTTCCTCATTAATGTCCAACCCAACTTTGTCTTACAACACAAAGCTTAAAACCCATTTAAATATATCCTCACTTCTAACCAAATATTCAACCAATAGAAGTCCTAGATGTTAGGAATGGTGTTTCGACCTTGTTCCTAATGTTAAGATTGCAAACAGTGCGATTTTCAGGGTATATAATAATTTTTTTTGACCAAAATAAAACATCTATGACACAAAAGAGCTATTAGAGGGAGTTATACTTGTTGACCTACAAACATATGATGCATGACACATGTTATAACACATCATAAGACATTTGGATGGAAACAATGGAGCCAAGATGGAACATCCAAGTTGGCGAGTGGATTATGATGAGTTTATGAAAGGTGGATAAGATATGTTATTTTTAGCTTGTGAACTCATCTTGGGTTTGGGGTGTTGGATTTTTAACTATTGATTGGGCACCACATTTTTGGGTGGTTTTAGCTCATAATTTTGTAATTACCATTTGATGGTCCTGTGCATTACTTCTATTTATTAGGTTCTTGAGATGGATGTTTATATAGTGGGTTTTGTAGGTATTGTTATATTGCTTGATTACTCTAGGTCTCTGGTTGTTGATACTCTTGTAAGATTTTGCAATTGTACTATAAATTTTGATTATTGAATAATATGTTAGGTTTTTCTCTTGAAAAGGTTTTCCTAATGTAAGGTTTTGTTATGGTATATTGCTTGTGTTTGTTTCCTTGTAATTGTGTGATTGGTTTAATTTTGCACATATCCCCTCTCATAGATTAGTGTAAAAAGCATATTCTACACCTTCACTTCCTTTCACTAGATCTCTTGGCATCTGTATTGCCAATCCCATCCCCCATCAACACAACTTCAATCATCCTTAATGTTTACAAGTCCAAATTTAATAATAATGTTGCCAAAAAGTCCCCAAAACTATCTTTGTCTTCCTCATTCAAACCCAAATTGACTTTTTCTTGCAACATAGAACTTAAAACCCACTTGAAGATATACTCACTTTTAACCAAATCACCATTTTGTAGTCAAACCCAAGCAATATAAAGTCTTAGATCTCTTGACGTCTATATTGCTAACCACATTATCCATTAACACAAATTTAATCATTCTTAATGTCTCCAAGGAATCAATCACTAAGACATTTCGTAACCACTAGTTAGTTAACCTCATCTTAACCTTTTACGAAATCTACTAGCAAGATGTTTCCATTGTTGCGAGAAGGAAGCAAAGCTCTCACCATTATTATTTTGTGTTGAACAAGTATAAAATAGTTATTTCATGTTTGATGTTATAGGAGAAGTATGCAACAATTTTTTTGGCTAAAGTATTTTACAGTGGCAATGGAGTCATGGGAAGGTGAATGAGCCATTCTAATGCTTGACCTCATAATCTTCGAGGAAATAGTTTCATGAGATATATGTCGCTACAAGAGACTTATTGACATGCTATGTAGAATTATTTGATATGTTCTTTAGGATCACCCTTCCCTTTGTATTTTTTGAAATTTTGGAATTTCAAAGGGATCATAGTGATAGACCTATGAAAGGGATAAGGACATATGTCACCAAATGTAGATGGTTTCTTTTGATTTCCTACTTGAATTTTAAGGGAAAGGGATCATAGTGATAGACATATCAAAGGGATAAGGAAATATGTCATCAAATATATATGGTTTCTTATGATTTGGGTGTTGCCACGATACTGTGTCTCACTTTTGGGATGTGCTGATTTTTGCCTGAAATCATTGTTTTTAGAAAAAAACTAATGATTTAAGTCTTGAGAGGCTCCATCTAAAGGGTTTTAATTAAAGAGGGATAGATAAGATCCCCTTAGATCAAAACCCCTTGGATAGAACCCCTATAGTATTAAATCATACCCACAATGGAGTCTCCTTCACAACTATCAAAATGACGGAAAAAAAACCACTTTTTCTTTACCTTTTGAGGGATTAAACATCATTTAAAAATTATATTTTTCAAGATTGTAGCCCTTGAAACTAGCTTTCCAACAAGTATAGGTTTGATATATTTTCATTTTATCATGTATTTAATTTTCAATTTTTACTAAACATAGGTTTTTCTTTGAACATCAAGTTCTTTGTTGTGCAAAGGTGGAAAAATAGTAAACCATTGTAAAAAAATATAAAAAAAAACCCATTCCTTAGATATTGATTTCCTTGTTTCACCCAAAAAATAAAAATTGGATTTCGATATATACACAAAAAGTTAGGTTGTAGGAAACACACGTATGTCCAAATTATAATTACAGTGACGCAAAAAATTAATCTAAAAAAAATATGGAACAAAAAATTATGAAAAAATATCCTTTCCCTAGATATTGATGTTGAGAAACTATATTCCAAAAATTAGAATTTAATCCTTTATAGAAAAAAAGTTATGTTGTATGACACAAACTTTACTTTCTGAACATGTTGCTTTCTATCTAAAACCAGTTATTAAAGAAGATGTTGAAAGATTCATGATTTATTTTGAAAAATTTGAAAAAAAAAAAATTTAGAATCTATACACAAATTTCCACAAATCACTAGTTCACATCATCTTCAAATTCTTTATGGTTTAGCTACTATAGGTCTTAGAAGATGAAGATTCAGTTAAAAATATTGATGTAAATGTCCATCTTGGGCAAAAAGTGAGACACAGTATTGTGATTTCACCCATTTCATTCCTGAATTGAATTATATTTCATACATCTTATAATTCTTGTACAATGTTAATGGGGCTAGGATTGTTTGAAATATAGGTTGAGTATGTGTAGTTGTATGGGTGAATGCATTGTTGTTTAAGTGGTGGTTTTTGTTGGTAATGGGATATAGAGTGGTAGGTTGAATGTTGTGATTTTTGTTGCGAGGATGTTGAATTAATGTATTGGTATGGGGTTGGGTTTGATGTATGTGTGATGTATTTTGTATTTTGAGGGAGGGATGTGTGTGAAATATTGAGGGGTGGGAGAGAGTTTTGTGTAATGTTAAGGGGTGGGATTGATGTTTGAAGTTTTTGGATGAAATTTATTGATTTAAGGGTGGTTGAGGTGTGGGTGGGTGTGTGCTATTATTAACCAAAATTGTAGGTATTGTAACTCTAAGTTGTGTGGATGGGTTGGGTTGTATTTGTTGTGTAATGGGATGTGATTATGGAAGGATTTGTGAAAGGTTTAGTGTATGTGGAATGATGGAGTTGTGGGATAGTTAAAGAGTTTGTGATACCCATAGGCTATCTAAGGGGTTGTATGTTGTGAATGAAGGGTCTTGTTTTATTTATTGTGATATGCCAAAGTCTAGTGAAAGTTAAGCTCCACTTTGGATTAGTTGCAACAAGAAACAACACTTGTCTAATTTGATAATTCTTTCCATTAAATCTTAATTTTATATATTTTGAGTGAATTCTTACTACCTTGGTGAATATTAGGGTTTCAATACAATCTTTTAATCTATATCTTGGACTTGGGGAGATGTAAGTTAGTATGTGACCTCACCTTGTGTTTTTGAATTGAAAAGGTGTTCAATCAATCTTGTGGTGAAAGTGTTTGAATCTATTATTTTTTGGTTTGGGACCTTGTAAGTGGCATGCAAAGGTAGACCTAGTTGTGTTTTTTGTGATGTGGGGGTTGATTTTATGTTGGAATGAGAGATGTTTATGTCTAAGGGATGATGTGGTTTCAGAATTGAGTGTTTTTGTTTAAGATGATAAAGGATGGTTTGGAATTATATTTTTATGTACAAGGAATTGGATATGTGTGTGATTAAGATGTTTATGATGATGATATGAATTTGAGCGGTTTTAGACTTGTGAAATAAATGTTTATTTTAGGATAGTATAGTTATGGAAGACTAAGAGGTGATAATGTAAAGTTGCTTCAAGAAAAGTTAGATCTTTTTGTGATTGGGGATGTTATGAATATTTATCCTTTCTTACTTAGGATAGGAAAGTTCCTAAGAAAAATTGGATATGAATTTTGGAGTTCACTAATTTAAGAATATCCAAGGTCCTAAGTTAACTTATCCAAGTATGATAAATGGGCTAACTTAACATACTACTTGAGATAGGAAACTTCTCAAGAAATATGAAAGCTGGAAATATTGAGATATGATTTTGGACAAATTTGATTTTATTTTTGGATAAATATTTTTTGGATTTTTATTGACTATGGTTGGAGATGGAAGTGTAAGTTTTGAGTAATCACATATGGATGGTAGATCAAGAATTTGGTTATAAGTCCTAATTCCAAAATGAAAGAAGGGTGGTTATGTATATGGTTGAAAATGATTAAGTGGGAGTTTGGAGAAATTTTGGAATGTCTATGAAATTTGGTGGATGCCTAATCCAAGTCCAAATTAGGCAATTTGGTAGGTGGAAAAATCAAAGTGAGATGGATGAAATGATGTCTTGGATAGGTTTGCGGTCAATGAAGGTTAACTATGTTTTTGGTATGGGGATATGGAAGATTTTTAGGATGGTTTAATGACTAAACTAGGTCTATTTATGGTTACCAATGTCAAGGTTTCTATCCAAATGAATAATTTTTTTAATGAGTATAATTGTTCAAATTTTATGTAACATAAGTACCAAAACATAGAGCTAAATTAATAAGATGTGTAGTTGTGGAGTGACATATCGAAATCATTGATATGTGATAGTGCTAAAAGATAGAGAACAATCACTAAAGGGTATACGATGGGCACTGAAACAACGAAAGTGTGGATTGATAGGGTAGAAGCACTAAACTGTAAAACTTGATTGTGTTAAAGATTTAGCAAGATATTTCAAACACAAAGCCACAATGGATGAATTGAATTTTAGAGTGTAAGGTAAGTTGACTTTATTGGTTTATCACATGCAAACACACCAAACACTTGAGCACATTTCCTAAATTATTTAAGTAGGTGTGTTAACTAATGTGGACCCATAAGTTGAAGATAATACTATCTAACATGAATGGATAGCTAGGGAAATTTGCATACACATGAATTCCCTTACCAATGGTGTCCAAAAGTATTTATCTCAGTTAGCTCTATCTCACCACATGGAATTACACCATGAGTAAATTCAAGGTATGATATGCATCCCTTGCACTGCACTAATTACCAACTCTAAGGTCTTATCTAGGATTTACAAGCTCTCTAGAGGAGTCCAAAAAATACCACAAGGATATGTGAGGCCCAATCCATGAAAAATAACCCATGCACAATTATGGTTTAAGTGCTAACCACTTGGACCAACCCTTCACCTTTTTTCTTGAATCACCAAGGGTCCTAAGGATTTGAACCAAACATGAGGTGACTAGATTGAGGTAAAAATTTTGTTCTCCCCTCTTTATATAGCCCACTAAAATGCATGGTTGAGGTCATTCCTTAGGGTGATGAAATTCCCAATAAATCCTCATAATGGGAAATGTTAGTGATATCTGTTTTGATCCATAATATTGTAGTAGGTGCAAGGGGAGAGGATACACATAAACTAACATGCCTTAGGATATAATCTAAAACAAAGAAGGAGAGTGTGAGTTTTTTGATCCCCAAGATCATACTAGTCACAAGGGGAAAGCATAAACCAATCAAACACTCCACAAACATAGAAAACAAGGTTCTTTAACCTCTAATATGAATTACCTGCTAATTTAGTGGAAAACAAAAAAATTGACTAAAGAAAATATAAACAATTTGTTAGTAGTAGTGATTATGTGCTTTGAATAGTGTGGCGATAGGCTACACCATTGGATTAATTGCTAAATTATATAAAATGTTGCTCAAAATAGAAAGAAAAAAGTAAACAAATACAAACAAAAAAAGTGCTAATGACAAGACACAAGTGCTAAAAATGTAGGTGTTGATATATAGAGCATACGTGATGAAAAACTTAAGTGTTATTCAACATAAGTGTGACTCTAATTGAACTGGAAATAGGAAAAAAACATTCATAGGGCAACGACACTAATCCATAGAGCAGGAGCATTAATCTACACAAACACAACATGCCAATGTATTTTAAAAAAAAAAAGAATGAAAAAAAAATTAGAAAGTTAGAATTAACTTGAATCATAATGGAAATAATAAAGAATGACTAAAATCAAACAAAATGTAAAAATAAATGATAAAAAAATGGAATAGTTAATATGTATATATAATTGCTAAACCACAGAAGCATGATTCCATAGACCATAAGCTCTAAAAAGAGCTCTCCTACAAGAAAATATTAAATTCCCTACAAAATAAAAAGTTAGGACACAAAAAGGGTTAATAAACAACTAAAGGATGAAAATAGACACAAAAAAAAGTTATAATTTTTCCACAAAATATTCAAATAGAAGGAAAATGTGAAAAACCAAAAGTGCTAGGTTACAGAGGCACTAAATGAGTCGCAAAATTGTTGATCCTGACTTGTAAGCACTAAGACATAGGTTGAAAGTGTTATTCCAAAACATGCAATGTAAAAATTTGCAACAAAAAATCAAACAAGTATTAGTTTTGAGGAACATGGGTCTCAACATGCATGCTAAAATGAGGTTGATGAAATAGTGAAAGGATAAAAATAACAAGATAATGAAAGTAACACAAAACCTTATACCTTTACTGTAGACATCGAAATTTGGTTTAAGCCTATGACTTCCATATTCTTCATAATTTGTATTCTTCATGGCCATGATTAAATAATGTCAATTATTTAATTGTTCTCTAAAGCTCTTCATTTCTTCTATTAATTAAATAATCTTAATTATTTAATTAATTCACACTTTTCTTTATTCTATCTGATTAATTAAATAAACTCTTTTTATTTAATTATGTTACTAATTAACTTTATCCTTCTTCTTCAATTAAATAAAGTCTTATTTAATTCCCCCCCTTTATCATATGTCAACTATAATTAAATAAATCCTTTATTTATTTAATTATTCTTCAAATATCAAATCTTGAATTAAATGAATTATTTAATTCATAAATCCTATTCTAACGCATTCCTCTATATTTAAGATAATTGTGCAAATTATCTAAGTATTCACTTTGACTTGACTCAACATCTATTTAAATCACTCAGTTAACTCAGGATTTAATGTCTGAGTGGCTTTCTTGAGTAATCTCTTCGTCATATCATTCAATCATCTAGTTCTAACTCAATTGCGTGTACATGCATATTAATTAAATATTCCTATTTAATTAATTAAATCTTGTGCGTGCATTCAAACAAAGAGTTGCTTTAATCCATCTTTATCTTTGTCATGCAAAGACTATTCTTCTATTTTTGAATACCAAACTTGAAGATTAAATCATTTATTTAATCTTTATTTCTATTTCTAATTTATATCACTCATGTCACTACTAACTGTTATCAGAATGCATGACTAATCTATCGATCTCAACCGTCCGTTGATATTTCAATCTTGACCTGTCGTTCGAAGGATCGATTTTCTATAAATTGATTTGTTCTTCATCATTCCAATCTTTCTCGAAATCGTATGACTTTTAGAGCAATTATCTTGAATCTTCGATGTTTTGTCTTAATCACAACACTTAGGCCATGCTTGCACGAACTTTGAAAATTTGAGGGAAAGTACACTACACAGATGAAATGGAGAAGAATAATGGAGGTTATTCAATGGAATTGATCGCATGTTTGGTAAAATAGTTTCTTTTATGCATGTTGTTCTTAGCTTTCTTTTGTGCTCGATTATCTAAGCTTTGAGGATTCGTTAGTATAGTTTGAATATATATAGATTTGAATTACTTAACTCTCTCTTGTGTTTTTCTCTGAGCTACATTTGGTGAACCCGACGTGAAGACACCATCTTCACATAATTGTAGACTTTTCTTTGATTTTGCAGGTTTTTGTATGGAACGACACATCTTCTTGACGAAACGCCGCAATTGACATTCAGAGACGCATCAGCTTGACGAAACGATGCAATTGACTTTCTTGACAGCATCTGAGATCAGAAACGACACATCTGAAAAATAATCATGCATCTCTCATTTTCTGAGCCGCAACTGACTAGTAAAATACCGCGATGCATTTGACAGAGAAAACGACACATCCAACTGGTATATTTTTAGGTTTAGACTTTCAATTTACAGTTTCCTTTCGTGTTTTTATTTTTGCTAATCTTTTGTTTTCAACGTGTGTCTTGAGGAGTTAATGAAGTTTTTGCAGATTGATAGTCAAAGACCAATATCAAACTACTAATGAATCTTTCTGCAGAATGCATGTCGAAGACCCTAGTTAAATTTTTGAAACAAATTGTTTGGTAGTGTAGCGAATCTTTCATTTGGATTAAAATTAAACAAGTGTCTACTGTGTTTGGCGAAGCACAATTGTATTACCCTCGACCAGGCATATCCTCATCCCGCAATCCGGGTAAGAGAAATGGTTACTAACTCTAGAACTTGGGCCTATTCGGTGGGAAAAGTACTCTCACCCTGGACGACTCGATCGGTAGCACCCCGAACCCGAGGGACTTCTAGGGTATATAAAAGTGGATTCTTGGGGAAAGCCCATGAATCACGCGTATGGTTTCGACGAGATGGATTCGAAAGGTGTTATGTGACTTTTTCCCCAAGAAGAAAAAATTATGAAAAAAACCCTTTAAAATTAAAGGGAGAATAAAGGATATTATGATCCTTTGATTAAAATAAAGCATATGTGTAAAATCTCTCTTAAGGAGGTGGAAACATAATTATTTATTGAAATAATTATTAAATGGAAATCTTGTGAAAGGGTGTGATGGTTTGGAAAACCACCCCTTAAAGTTTATATAAAGCATTTATGTGAGACTTGGAAAGGACAGGAAAAAAAATATTAAAGAGGAAAATGAATTGGAGCACATTGCGGGAATAGGGTTTCAGGTTAGCAGGCTGTGAGTAGGACGGAGAAGGGGCACTCCTACAGTGGGTGTCCAACCTGGGGTACAAGTGAGTGCACTCAGGACGGTCCTAGCCAGGGCATGGTTTTGTGGCATGAGTGTTGAGCATTGTTCCAGTGGAACCAACACTCATGTAGAGTAGCAAAGTCTGCTTTCCTCCCAGACTACTCACAGATGGAAGAGGCTGAACCAGGGACCATTCCAGCAACAGTTGGGGATTTCTTCTGCACATTTCCAAAGATAAGTATTAAAGCTTAATAAATTGTATGAGCAATAAAGTGTTTAAATATTTGAGTTTATTGAATTAATAATTTATTGACGGCATGCTTGAATATATTGAGTGAAATTATTGATCAATTTATTTAATTTCAAAGTCTTTACTTGAACTATAAATATTATATTAAAATTTGTGCATAAAAGTTTTGGGATTAATTAGTGGAAACAATTTAAATTATTGCATTTTTATATTGGGGAATTAGTTTCATTTCAAAAGGGGAATATCACCACATGGATCATGCCCTACGAATGGAATGCCCTAATTAAACACCTTTGTTTGTAGTGTCCAAAATCTTTCTATTTACTGGTGCAGTAGGTCGGACCTGTGAAGCCGTCTCATATTCTTACGGTTCATGTGTAGAGATGAAGGTATGCCATGGGATTTTCATGGGTACTGTAGCTTGGCTACCTTGAATGACGTTAATGAGTTGTGGAGGGGAGCCAGAGGGGTCAAGCTACTAATCATTTGCCTTGAATAAGCGTAGCTGGGGAAACCCAAGTGAGAACTTAGTAAATACTGTCCTACATAGCCTAGGTTGTGCTTGTTTGTTCTCAAATTAAACATTCTTTGAGTCCAAAATCCAACTGAAAACACTTTGTCTTATGATTGTCTTTGTTTTTCAGAACTTGATCACATAAAACAGTGTCAATTTTATATCTTTATTCATTAAAAACACAACAGAGTCGCAACTGTTCACCAAAGATTCACAATTGTTCTATCGAGTCGCATCTGTTTATCTTAGAGTCACATTTGCTAGATTATCTTGCATTTGCTCTATCGAAAACTGCATCTGTCTTAGGAAACCGCACTTGTGATATTCTGTGATGCATCTAACGAGGTGAGCGATAACTGTAGTCTGGAACAACGCATTTTCCACTATCGCAAAACTTTTACCAGTGCATAGAGTTTAGGAAAACCGCATCTGTTACAGTCTTAGTCGCAATCGCCATTACGAGTCGCATCTATTAAAAACTACACCGGATCTATCCAAAACTGAAGTTTACTAGAAACTCGCAACTGATGACCAAAAAACCGCAACTGTGAAACATCACCGCATCTGCTAAATTCTGTGACACATTTTCCTGATTATTAGAAAACCAGAATTCCCAGTCATTGTCCACTCAGCACAGTCATACTAGTCTTTCATTTGTCTTTTCACAACAGTCCTTGGATGGAAACCTAAAACGATTTGCTCAATTTTGTGTCCTTTAGATATCATTTAGCCATTACTATAGTCGTCCCGATTTAGAGTCTTACTTTCATCTTTGAGTACATATTTCCTTGAGATTAAACTTCTAGGAAGGTCACTTGTGCAAACTTTAGGATAGGTCCACCATCTACACTCTAGAAAAATCATAGCATCAACAAAATTTGTCATTGAACCTAGTCCTATCATCATAGCCTTTGTCCTACAGAGAGTCCTCCTAGCTCATCAGTCTAGTTAGGAAACTCAACTTATCTTTGATCCTAGTCCTACATTGGTTCCTTGACATAACTAAATTGACACCTTGGTTAGACTTTAGGTAGTTGGTACCCTCGTCTCAGGTCTACAAAATTGATTACCTTAGAAACTTGCTTAGACTTTGCATCTTTAGATATTGTCATTTTAGACTAGTGTCATCTTAGAACATTCCTTATTTTGCATTTAGAAAATTCAAAAAACATATACTAGAGTCATATTGTCCATAGATGTAGTTTTTCATTCCTCGCATATTGAGCTTATCTTACATGGTTGAAACTAGATCTAAGAGAAGAGAGAGAAAAGATGTCAAACCCAAATGAATTCATCAATCCATTCTCCACAAGACCTCACAAGAATTTATTAGACAAATTCACCACTAGAAACACTCAAGGACACATTACAACAGAAGACATAGAGGCTGCTGCACAGGACCCTGAGTTTGCCTCTTTTGTAGATGAGTACCTAGCAAATGATTGTCAACGATACTTAGCCAAATTGCTAGCTGAAGGCGGTACCTTACCTATAGGATTCGATATTAGCACCTTACAAGCTCAACCTACACAAGGGAAAAATACGACTTCCAGTACTACTATACCTCAGGTAAATACAACCATAGCATCTGGCATACCTACACAGAGTACGACAGTCCATACGTCTCCATTTGGTACATCTAGCATGACATCGGGATTTAATTTCATAGTAGGGGCATCATCATCCACTCCCTTTAGTCCTCTTGTTGGGAATAAAAGATCTAAAACGTCAACTTCTACACCAAATGTCAATGTCACGAGTACTATACCACAGTCAACGGCCATACCTAGTTTTCATGTCACCGGTACCATACCACAGTCAATGACCATACCTAGTGTTCAAGTCGCTAGTACTATATCGCAAACTACACAAACAAGAGGCATTCCCTCATTCCAATATGGCAATTAGAATCCATTCTCCTAGAGTGGTAGTCAGAATCCATTCACACAGATTCCAAGTCAAAACCATTTCACACAGATTTTGAATCAGAATCCATTCTCCCAGAGTGGTAGTCAGAATCCATTCACACAGATTCCAAGTCAAAACCAATT
The DNA here is from genome assembly GCA_007258455.2 of Sequoia sempervirens. NCBI lineage: Eukaryota > Viridiplantae > Streptophyta > Pinopsida > Cupressales > Cupressaceae > Sequoia > Sequoia sempervirens. The sequence continues at coordinate 45,751 of VDFB02183763.1, forward strand.
TACACAGATTTCGAATCAGAATCCATTCTCCCAGAGTGGTAGTCAAAATCCATTCACATAGATTCCAAGTTAAAACTAATTTATGTAGATTCCAAACAAGAGCACATTCACCAACATTTCGAATCCAAATCCACATCAAATACCAACATTCAATTGAAACCCATCAAGAGACCTTGGATTTCAGAATACCTACATAGACCCGCATAATCCATCCAACACATCATTAACCCAGGTTGACGTCTTTCAAACACAAATGCATGCACTATAAACACAAATGGATAACACGACAGTGTCAACTAAGAAATCCTTTTCAAAAAAGGACATATGCCCATTTCCCTTTGATAGATCATTGTACATGATACCTTTCCCTCATGGGTATGTCATACCCAATCTCCCTAAGTACAATGGAAAATGAAATCCGATAGATCATATAAGGGAATTTTCTACCATGTGCATAGATGTTGCTTATGACCCCACATATCTTATGAGACTATTTCCAAGAAGTCTTGTAGGAATTGCACTAGAGTGGTTTTCAGGTGTAGACTATGGCATCAAATCTTGGGGTGAACTGGCCGAGAAATTTGTTGAGCAATTCTCCTTCAACATAGACCACGAGATAAATATAGTAACCTTGTGTCACACAACACAAGAGGAAGGTGAAACTTTCATTGCTTTCTTCCAGAGATGGAGGACTATAGCCAACCGGTGTCCTGTCGAGATACCTAAAAAACAAAAAAGTTACTATGTTCCAGGAAAACCTTCATGCAAAACTAAGGAGTAACTTAACGGTACATTGCTGTACATCTTTTTCGAAAATAGTGGAAAAAGGGGTTATAATAGAAAAGGATCTCATTGAAAAAGGAGAACTTAAGACATTGACATCCAATAGAAATCCGATAGTGCCAAATGCCCCCAATGACAGAAACCGATTTTGGTCTCAGAACAAAAACGTCACCAATGATGGCGTAGTTGATGCTAAAACTGTAGAAGCAAGACCAATCATCACATTACAAGGACCTGAATCTTCAGCCAACACGCTTAATGATTTCAATCAACCTTCCAACATGGTCCATAAATACTCAACATCCGCAACAAAGGAGGTTTCAAAAACGTGAGTTCACTCCCTTAGGGGAACCCATTGAGTCCATATTCAAACAACTGTTACAACATAATATTATACAACTTCAAGATCCAAGACAATACGATCTAGGAAAATTTAAACCAGTTTGGTGGGATGATAATGCCTTTTGTGATTATCATAGAACTAAGGGACATAACCTACAAAATTCTCGCCAACTGAAAAATATCATACAGGATCTTGTCGAAAAGAGAATTATTGAAGTTAGTGGACAGAAACAAAAGTCATCAAACACTGATCATCAAGTCTTTTTTGATCCACTACATGACCATGGGAAAGGAAATGTCCCTAGTTCGAGTAACAAGACCAATATGTTAGCCAGCTATGTGAATATCAAGAATGATTATAATAGTGGCAAAACCATTAATCACCTTCACGCCGCCAATGAGAATATCAATACCATTACTATCAATAAAAATCCTGAGTGTGCTGTCAACACTCCTCGTACTAAGATCACTATCCAAGGTCCTCCATCACAGCAAATACCACAACCTTCCAAGTTACAATATAACCTACTTGACCAATTGGGGAAAACCCCAACCCAAATCTCAATCTTGGAACTGTTGCGTATCTCCCCTGAGCATCGATCCATTTTAGATAAAGCTTTACAAAACACCACTGTCCCAAATGATATCGATGTCAATCATTTCCAGGAAATGGTGGGCTACTTGACCAATAATCATCATGCCATGTTTTCTGAACAAGACTACGCAACTAAAAAGAGAAACCATAACAATCCTTTGCATCTTGACGTCCTTGTTGATGACACCAAAGTTAGACGAGTTTTGATAGACGAAGGAGTAGGGTTAAATCTGTGCACTTTAAAACTAATTAAAGCATTAGGTTTTTAGGTTTCTTAGAAGCATGCGTAGACATAACCAAAAATATTGTCATTAAAGCTTATGATGATGAGGAACGAAAATCAAAGGGGGCGGTAACACTTCCTATCAGAATTGGTCCTACAGTAATGGAAACAAAATTCCAGGTCTTGGATCTCACCCTTCCATACAACCTTCTGCTAGGCAGACCATGGATTCATGCCATGAAGGTGGTCCCTTCCACATATCATCAATGTCTCAAATTCCCTTACAATGGCACTGTAATAACTATAGATGGTGACCTAGATCCATTCTAATATTGGACCAATCTAAAAGAGATACCCCAACGCCAAGTGCCAGTAAACCAAGAGGCTTCATTGTCCAATTTATCTCACTATGTCGATCCATCCACACTCACTCAAAAATATATTTCACCTTCATTTCCTACCACTCCTAGGGTAGAGATCCAAGATAAGGGTTGTGGAGAATATTATATGAAGACATCTTATTGTGTTAGCCATCCGATTCCTCCTAAGTCATACGGTTTACCTACATCAGATAGGAGGCAATCTATGGTCACTATACACATTCCTCCCACAACAACTTTCACTAAATGGGGAGAATTAAGCAAAGAAGCCGTAAATACAGAAGATGTCACCTCCTGGCTATATAGGGAAGATAATGAAGAACCTCTCTCACTTGCTCACATTCCTACAGATCTATATTGAAAAGGTTTCACAATCATGCAGAGCAAGGGATACAATGGAAAAAGTGGTTTAGGCTTACATCAAGATGGGAGGATTGAACCAATCTTTGTTTCTCAGTGGCCAAAAGGCTTAGGGCTTGGGTTTCAATTGATTCAGATTGGTGTTCCTAGAACCGCATCACCCTTAATCAAGGAAGTAAGTGCTTCAGAAGATATTGAGACATCTCATGAACCATCTGACCAACACCACTGTGACTCCCCTGATTCAAATGAATATGAGTGGGATTCCTTATCCTCTACCTCTTCCATGGACCTTGACAAGCTATTTGGAGAACTTGACTTAATGTTGAGATCCTCACCAAATCCATTGAATTCCTATCCACCAAAGAATATGACAAAAGAGGAATGGTTTAAACGTTACTATTGGGAATCACTTGATCCTACCTCTTGGCAACCTTATACATCTATTTCAGATAACCAAACCTTGGCATTAGGCCCACCTCTCAATCCACCTAGATCTAAACCAGAGAGCAAACAAGACTTAGTACAAGACTTTTGTGACCATATGAACAACTCAGTGCTTACCTTGACTCCGTTAAAATTTGATAACTCCGATGATGACATGCCCTTAGTTTATCCCCAACTCATTGATTGGGATCAACAAGACCCACCTGTCTTATACATTTTTGAGAATGACAAAGCAATTGTTGAGTTCCTGGGATTACAAGAAGGCATACCTAGCAGGGATCACAAGGCTAGTTTTATGATTGAATTGGAAAACAAAGCATATTTTGGGGAATCTGTTCAACCCTCCAGTAGCCAAAAAAAAATAAATCTAAAAAATCGTTATCAAGGTGAAAACCTGGAAAATAGGCGTCTTGGTAACACCAAAAAAAATAAATAGAAAATCCAAAAAATAGTAAAGACAAATAATTCGTCCAATAGTGAAAACCACTTCGGTGACACTTTGGATAAGTACCATGGTGAAAATCTGGAAAACAGGCGCCATGTGTAGTTGACTCTGCTTCTTTGTCTACTATTATTCTAATCTGACATCCCTGTACATATCCCTTGTCCCTGTACATACTACCTATCCTTGTACATATCATGTATCTTTCCTATCTATCGCTTGTGCATACCATTCATAATAAGTGGTAGTCTTTCCCATAACCTAGAACGATTGACATCGAGTGCATTTCATATCCCCAATTTTACCCTATTCATAATCAATTGGTCTTATACTCGACTAGGGGAAAACACTTGACATGTGTCATATTGGTTCTTACATTGGCTGTGTTGAAGACGTAAAACCATAGAAAAATCCAAAAACATCACAAAATGTCCTGAGAAAATACAAAAACATCAGAAAACTTCAAAAGGACAAAAAAATAAAATCAAAACATGCAGAAAATCCAAAAACAGAGTCAGAGTCAGTCACATTTGTCAGTCTTTGTCATTTGTCGAACTAAGTTGCCTTTGCAACTAGACATAGGCAAGGCCATCTGCCGATGTGCCCCTGAGGTATTAGGTCAGTCCGTTTAGGTTTTTCTATATAAAATCATGACTCAATCCATATGTCTATATGACAAGGTCATTGGTCGTGTCGAACTACGAGGTCTCTGTGTGTATAACGTAGGCAAGGCCATCAATTGATGAGCCCTTGAGGCCGCACTAGGTTAGTCCATTAGGGTTCATCACATTCACTATCACACACATCTTCTATTTGTAGTCAGTCTTGTTAGTCAAAGTCAAGTCGAACTACGAGGTCTTTGCATGTATAACATAGGCAAGGCCATCAATCGATGAGCGCCCGAGGCCGCACTAGGTTAGTCCTTTAGGGTTTGTCGTCACACACAGTCAATTGTCCACACATCGTATCATGTTATACATCAATCTGGTGAACAAGTCAACAATGTCTCTAAGTCAAATAAAAAAAATTCCAAAGAAACAATCAAAACATATCAACTAATGTCTACTACAGGATGTGTCCTTCCTAGAAACAGACATTATCAAAACAATCAACCTCTGTCTTATTCAGGATGAGTCCTTCCTGAATATTGATATCAACAAAACAATCTATGTCTTATACAAGATGAGTCCTTCCTGCATCTTGACATTATCAAAACAATCAAACATAGCCTTACATAGGCTATCACATCAATGACATCTGACTCAACGTCTTATACGATACATGTCTTTTTGAAACAAGGCTTTTTCATGCCTTATACAGATAGTCATAACATCAAAACCAGACTCAAAGTCTTATCCGGTACATGTATCTCTTGAAATCAGGCTCTATCAATCAATCCTTTTATCAATCAAAACAAATCCAACAAATAGATCAAGTTTTGGCAAACATTTTATTGGTCTTTTGACTTTCTGACTTATTTATCTTATCATTTCATTTGAGTTTATGATGGGAATTATGTTACTAGCTTTCTCAAGGATGTCCCATGAAGGATTTAGAGAAGCAACAATGTATCAAAGTTATGTTTTCTTTGACTGCTGTCTGTCAACTGTCTTTTAAAATTTGATTTTGAGTCATGTTACTAGTTTCCTCAAGGATGTCCCATGAAGGATTTAGAGGAGCGAGAACGTCTCATGACCCATCTTTTATTTTGTTTTCTATTTGTGGTTTGTCTTGACAAAAAGACTGGATCAATTGTGCCCTTAGTATGAGTTACGGCAATCCTTGTCTGTGACTTTCTGTTGTTAGCAAGTGGATGACCTTGCACACCTTGATCTATGTCATATTATGGTGTTTTTCTCCATTTGTATTAGTCCCACCCAATGATGATAAAGTGCAACACCTTTTGTGATGCAGAGAAACATCGAAGATTGCTAATACGAACATCCATCTCATTTCTTTTATTATTTCTCAATCTTTCTTTGCGCACTAACAGTTCTTCTTTCTTGCATTATGATGGAGTTCTGTGACACACAAAAATAAATCCCCCTGCATACACATTCATGTTAGAAAATATCATTTCCAAATCATACATCAATCAATCATACATGCATCTTGCATTTGAAATATACAAACATCTAGGCATTTATCATATCTAGGACATCATGGCATAATAGATATTTCTCATCATAGATTACATATCATAAGCATTCCATGTACATAAAAAATGTAAATACATGCACCACATTACATCTGTATAGCACCACATGTAGAAAGAATTGTACATATAACATCATATTGCATCTCATAACTATAAAATGCATACATCACCTCGAATCAGTATAGAATTAACATCACATACAATCAACATCACATCATAGGCTGCATAAACACATCATAAAGTAGATATGATCATCCATCACATAGGCATCTCATATAAACATAACATGTATAAATAAACGACTGCATAATTAATAAATAGAACTGCATATCATGAGAATCGCCGCCAGAATCATATATATATATCCCTCAAAAGTGTCACATCACAATGTCATAATGTATCAATAAATATGGAAGCCTGCAGGCTATAGGATCATAATACAATGTATTAGTATATATCAACAAATTTCCCTATCCTGAACTGCCACTGCTATCATGGCTAAGGTGTGCAGATGATTGATGCCGAGATCCTGATGACCTGTGACTTGAATGGGGCATGTCATATGGACCAACTCTGCGTGGCTGCTCAACACCCTCTGTGCTAACTGTCCTAGAGTGGGTCCTAGTCTGGGACCTCTCACTACGTGCCTCTGAAAAGCTGGGGGCCCATCTCTCTGGAGGAACTGCTGCCTCATATAAATCTTGGTAATAAGTGGCCCTCTCCCTAGCTTTGACTAACTATCTAGCAAATGCAACTGCCAGTGCAGTACATAGAGCTCTAATCTCTATAAATCTTTGCTCAGTCTCCTACCTTCGAGCTATAGCCTGATCTCTATCCATGAAGGCTCTGTCCCTCTCCATCTGTAACACATCTCTCTCAGACATCATGACCCTCATCTACTCCTCCAAAGATGCAACCTGGGCACGAAGTGTAGCAGTGTCGGGATCAACTGCCCCTGTGTCAACCTATCTCACCCTCTGCACACCATCATCCTCATCCTCCAACTCCTCTAGAATCCTATCTCGAATCTCCCGCCCATGATCATCATCCTCCTCATCATCATCCTGATAGGCACCAAGTAAGCCCAGGGCATCAATCTCCGCCTCCTCCTCTGCATGAACCTCTGGAATGACCTTCTCGATGGGATGCTCCTCATCTCTCCCAATCTCAGCATAGCCCTCCTCCCCACCTCTGCCAATATCTGGCATGTGTACATCCTCCTCCTCCTGTCCCTCCTCACAGATAGTTGATAATGGTGGCCCTTGTCCCCTCCGTCCATGCCTCCCTCTCCCATCACCTCTCCCACCACCTCGCCAACCACCTCCACCACCATATCCATCATCACCACGACCACCTCTACCTCTCTGATCTCTACCTCTGCCATGCCTGCTGCGCGGTCCTGTCCCTCGCCGCTCTATCAGCGTAGCTTGATGTGGGTCTGTAAGGGATATCGGCCTGTGCATAGCCCACCACTGATCATAAGCCTCCGTGGTACCTGGATCAGCCACACCATCTCTCCATCCTCGCTGAACTGCCTGCAACGCATCAATATCTGCCTCAGTAGTGGCCACTTGAATCTTTAGACCCCCCGTTCTCTCGTGAGGACCTCACAAACTCTGTTCATCCTCTAGGGACATCCTGCACCTCTTCGAACTACCATAATACACGATCTGGAAAATGTCGCTCTATAATATGCACATGTGAAACAGTCCGCCCAATCAGGTAGTGTGTCTGGTAGAAATAAGGAAAATGATCGTCCTCATCTGACCACTCTGGACAACCCAAGTATGGTCTCCATGTGAACTGTACCATGGTGTCGATGGCATGTCTGAAGTATTCGGTATCTCTCATATGGTGCTGAGTGTTAGCCCTCGCATAACGGAAGGCGTAGGGGGCTCCGTGCTGTACATCAACTGTCGCTGGTGGATGAAAAATGGCAATGTGTTCCCATGCCCATACCATCAGGAGCGTGGTACCACAACTCATAGACTGAGCCTCTCGATAGGCTATATCATGCAAATGAAAGTATAACATGCTGAGAAGATAGGGACCCCAAGCATATACCTCCCGTCCCTCTAACATACCCACTAGCATCTCTTCCCAACCCACAGTAAAACCATGACCTCGACGGTCAGGAATGACTATACCACTTATTAGTGTACACAATAGACAATCCAACTGCCTATTCCTTTGTGCCAATACACGCCATCTAATCTCATAATAATCCAAACCTAACTGTCTAATATTTGCATGCAAATAATATCGACACATCTTAGCGAAACCCCTCTGGGTATCATATCTCACCCTCGTGCCTCTGATAGGAAGTCTCAGAATCCTGTAGACGTCCTCCAAGGTAATTGTTGCCTCTCCAGTAGGCAGGTGAAATGAAGAAGTCTCTGAGTGCTAACGCTCGCACAACGCTATCAGTAGACCTCAGTTTTCCCGAATAGTGGGCATGTTTGTCGCATGAAGAAGACCCAAATGCCGTAAGAACCGTTTCTCCACGCTCCGCAAACTATCTCGGAAGCGAAAAGTTGATGGTCTCGACTCTTGTGTATACACAGAGTCCAAAACAACCCGCACAGTGACAAAATCAAATGCTATTCACATGCGTCATTATTTTGCAATTGCGTTGCAGAAAACCAAATGTGTCATTGAATTTCACAAATGCGTCATTATTTCTCACATGCGTCACTTTCAAATGCAAATGCGTGGAGAAATAAAAAATGTGTCTAAACATCAAATGCGTCTCTTTATATCGGCGCAAAACAATATCCTGCTAAATGCAAATGCGTAACTAAAATATCAAATGCGTTGAAACGTTTTCACATGCATTGAAAAATAAACAATTGCGGCTATTTTAAATACAAATGTGTTGCAATTCGTGCATGTGTGGAACTAAAATACAAATGCGGGGAACTATGGACAACCTATGCTAACCATAAATGTAAATTTGCAGTTGTGACGTTTCGCATACAGATGTGTTGATTACGCACCCACATGCGACTTGTCAAAAAAGTGATGCATGAGAAAAAATAAATTAAATGCATAAACAAGTGCGAAAATAAAAAAAATCAAAAGTCGAGAACGAAGTACATACTAGGGGGTCTGCATCGGCTGGCCGCTTGAAGGTATAGATCCTGTATGCTCGATGGTGGGTGTGCGGAATGGGAGACATCTTTGCTAAGGGTGCAAAGAAAAATTCTTAAATCTCAAAGCTATGTGGGTGAAAATGAATGGGTTTTTACCCCATTTTTTATTTATACCTAGGGTTTTGGTGATATTCCTTTCTATTGGCCACGTCAACTTCTAATTTCAATCGACCCGTACCCGTCCTTAACACTTCCAACTTCAATTCCGTCAACTCCACTGCATTTCTGGCTATCTAATGGACTAATTGGGATTATTTCCAATTTTTTTTGAAATTTTTCAAAAATTTGTCAATTTTTGGGAGGGGGCATACCTTTATCTATTTTACACTGGGGCATGACTAGGGCATATTTTTGATCGCTTTATTTATTTTACACTGGGGCATGACTGGGGCATATTTTTGATCGATTTTCTTTGACACAACGCCAAAATGACATTGTATCAAAGAGGGGCAAATGTAGACACCAAAATTTGGTTTAAGCCTGCGACTTCAATATTCTTCATAATTCGTATTCTTCATGGTCATGATTAAATAATGCCAATTATTTAATTGTTCTCTAAAGCTCTTCATTTCTTCTATTAATTAAATAATCTTAATTATTTAATTAATTCACATTTTTCTTTATTCTATTTGATTAATTAAATAAACTCTTTTTATTTAATTATCTTACTAATTAACCTTATCCTTCTTCTTCAATTAAATAAAGTCTTATTTAATTCCCCCCCACTTTATCATATGTCAACTATAATTAAATAAATCCTTTATTTATTTAATTATTCTTCAAATATCAAATCTTGAATTAAATGAATTATTTAATTCATAAATCCTATTCTAACGCATTCCTCTATATTTAAGATAATTGTGCAAATTATCTAAGTATTCACTTTGACTTGACTCAACATCTATTTAAATCACTCAGTTAACTCAGGATTTAATGTCTAAGTGGATTTCTTGAGTAATCTCTTCGTCATATCATTCAATCATCTAGTTCTAACTCAATTGCGTGTACATGAATTTTTATTAAATATTCCTATTTAATTAATTAAATCTTGTGAGTGCATTCGAACAGAGAGTTGCTTTAATCCATCTTTATCTTTGTCATGCAAAGACTATTCTTCTATTTTCAAATACCAAACTTGAAGATTAAATCATTTATTCAATCTTTATTTCTATTTCTAATTTATATCACTCATGTCACTACTAACTGTTATTATAATGCATGACTAATCTGTCGATCTCAACCATCCGTTGATCTTTCAATCCTGACCCATTGTTCGAAGGATCAATTTTCTATAAATTGATCTGTTCTTCATCATTCCAATCTCTCTCGAAATCGTATGACTTTTAGAGCAATTATCTTGAATCTTTGATGTTTTGTCTTAATCACAACACTTAGGCCATGCTTGCACAAAATTTGAAAATCTGAGGGCAAGTACACTACACAAACAAAATGGAGAAGAATAATGGATGTTATTCAACTAAATTGATCGCATGTTTGGTAAAATAGTTTCTTTTATGCATGTTGTTCTTAGCTTACTTTTGTACTTGATTATCTAAGCTTTGAGGATTCGTTAGTATAGTTTGAATATATATAGATTTGAATTGCTTAACTCTCTCTTGTGTTTTTCTTTGAGCTACATTTACTATATCAATCCCTTGGATTGAGCTTGAAGTGGAGGTACCCTTCTTTATTTGATGTGCTCTTCTTGCTTGTTCAGTTTTAGTGGAAGTGGATTTTTCTTCAATTCAACATAATCATGGTATGTGATAGATATTTTGATGATAATTGAGTAGAATATATTTAATACAAATTAATTTATTAAGGATTTATGGACAAGGCTCCAATTTATATTTTTGGTGGCCAAAATGGATGATTACGATGGATTATGATATGAAGGGCTAGGATTTCATAAGAAAATGGAGTTTTAGCCTTGTGACAAGGTGGAGGCTTGGGATAGTGGCATGTAGCATAGGGAAGAGAGTTAGGTGTGGGCACACATTGGGAAGAACATGAGTTTGACAAGTAGAATAGAAATCACAATTGTAAGAGGGTGGAAATCAATGAGAGTGACATGTGGATGGAAGAGGAAAGTGTAGGGTGGCTACACATGTGTGAGAAATTGAGATGAGATTTTTCCAAATATGAGTTGGAGGATGATGGTGACTTGTGCATGCTCGCACATGTGTGAGCATATTGAAGATGGTTAGGGACACTTGTCACATGATGGTAAGTTTGGGTATTTGGAAGAATTTTTAATTTGAGAAAATGTTAATAATGATTATGATGTATTAATTAATTAATAATGTTTAGAAGAATTAATGATTGAGGGATAAGGTTGAGTTAATTAAATTAATCAACCTTAGAAGAAGAGGAAAACATAAGAAATTAAATAAATTTAATTAATAATGGTGATAAATAATAATTAATAAAATAATAAATTATTTAATTAATTATGGGAAATTGGAAAATGGTAAATAATGGTAAATAATTAATTAAATATTAGTTTAATTAATTATGTGATGGGAGGTCAATTTTGGGGTGTTTAAAACTACTTCCCTAGGGGTTGTGTACACATGATTTTGTGTGAAGAACTTGGCAGAGTTTTGGTGGCTTCTTGTGAGAGATTATGCATCAATTTTGTGTTTTTCATTGTGCTTGTTCCAAGTGTTGCTTGGTAGAATTTGTATGCCTTTACTTATTTTTAAATTTGACTTCATCTTGTAGTGAGAGTTCCTAGATATTTATGTCTCATTGACATGTTTTATGCAAGAAGCTTATGATTTTGGTTTATGGGTTAGATATTTTATTAGCATGATTTATACTAATTATTTTGGATACCTTTGTAGGTATGATGATTGGATGTATTATTATTTATTGTGATTTCTATTTCTTTTCATGTAAGTGTTTTCCTTGGCAACTACTTGGAGATTTTTTTATAACTTGGATTTGATTCTTGTGTTATTTGGATTGGTGCATCTTCACCTTGGATTTTTTATTTTCTTCCATATTTGGCATGTTGGATGCTATACCCTTAATATTAGATTACATTAGGTTGTGAATAGTTGGCTTGTGTTTATCTTAACTCTTAATTAAGTCATATTGTCATTATAATATTGTTATTTAGTTGATTAGGTTGGCCTAGAGATTTTATAGGGTTATCTAAGATGACCTGGGTGATATCCTAGGCATAAATAAGGTATACATAGCAGGTAGTGAGTTTTATTTCATCATCATATTACGAATTGTGTTCTCATTAGAGATATTTGAAGGTTTGACCCCTCAAATTGGCTTGTTATTCTCAGTTAATTTCAAGCATTTGTAGCATATTCCCTATCATATTCTTCTATTGTGCAAATTATTTCATTACAAGTGGTATCAAAGTGCATGATATTGGAACCATAGAGGCAAGGTGTTTTCTTAATATTAAAGGTCATTTTAGGAAGAGCATATCTCTCAGATTTTGGAAAAAAATTATCTTATTTTTAAGGGATTTTTGAAGAACATATTCAAGAAGCTATAATCCATATTTCAGGGGAATTGGAGCATAATTGAGCGATTTATTTTAGAATTAGGGGTTTTCCCCAATTTATTTGGCAAGTGCATATCTCCCAAATCCTATATAATTTTTTTAAAGACAAAAAAATAAATTAAACAGATTAGAAAAATGACATTGAAAATAAATCTTGGAAACTTGCAGCCATTTAAAGACAATTTCCACATAACCCAAAAGAGAAATCTATGCAAATAAGCATTCAAAATCCACATGTAAGAGAATAGACAACATACCCATGAAAATATGACACAACATATACCTTGGGAAAACCCTCAAGAGGGAAAAACCCAACCTCCAAAAGCATCCATCTCTCATATATTATTCAACACTAAAGATTACAATACATCTTCAGAGTTTCCATGAACACCATTAAAGCAACAAGCCCTCTCCAAGCAATCCATGTGAACAAGCATGCAACCACATATCCCATGCCATTCTTCAAACCCTCACAAATGCTAACCAGAGCTAACTTGCCAATTGATCCACACAAACAACTAACCTTGAGGTTTCTTTTATAAAAACAAGCTCCCACAAAACCACCAAGTGGTATTACATAAAACCATGTGACTAAAACCATGAGATTACAAAACCATGTCCCCATATTTAATATTGGTTACTTTATTTATTTATTTTCCCCAATATTAAATAAATACATTTTAGCAACTTAACTTATGTCCCAATGTTACATGCAACATAAAGTGGCCCCAAGAATAATTACATTAAATACATCATGCATGGTGCACAACACACCTTTTTCTAACATTATTCCACTTTTTGTATACATTGCATAAGGGGAACAAGTAACCTCAAAACATAAATCAAAAGAATAATCCGTTAGCCACATATACCATCAAGGAATCAAAGTGCTCCATGTGCTCCATCAGGATACCTTCAACAAAAATCAAAGTGATCACCATCCCAGACATGAATGCTTGCATCCACCATCATGCCAATGCACAAAGATAAGAAGCCATCCAAACAGAAGCCACACAATCTCTCAAGTGAAACCATTGTGAAGACCAAGAGAGGGGAATGGGAATGCTCCTCCAAGATATCCAAGTCATCATGACTCATCCAAGAACACTCTCTGATAGGTCCATGTTGAACTCACATCGAACCAAGGTGTAGGCTCCTCAGACTTCCTACTGAAATCTCATCAAGAGTAACCATCTCAACACATGTCTCTAATCACAAGAGAACTCAAGCTTCACCTATGTCTCCAAGTATCCATGAGTACCTGTAGCCAACCAATCCATGCCAAACTCCAAATACAACATAGCATCATCATGAAGTAATCAAGCAAATGATCAATGTACCCAATACTAAGAGAACCACACAAGATCAAAGTCATATATCCATCCTAGGAATCAGGAACATAACCATGAAATCATGATCTTACACCTCCTCAAAGAGTATCATATGATCCAAAGAACATAACATGCACCTGTATCATGCCAAAACTCCAATCTCGAATCAAGAGTAAATCATGACATAATAACATAACCATCATATAAAAAACAAGGATCACATATTAGAAAAAAACAAAGCATGTCACCTCAACCATAGACTAAAGAAGTCCTGCATGGTAACCAAAGATGTCAACATATCTAAACCACATGAATATAACCATCCTCTATCAATGAAACCAAAGATATAAATGAACCCACACTGCATATAAGTAGAATCCAAAAGTCCATCCATGATACCAACAAACACTGCAGAAGAACATCCACCATCAAAAGGCGAATCCACATCACTGCCAACAACTCCCATTGAAACTGTGATACTGAGTCACACATGGCATCATGACTACCATCCTCTCCATGAAGATCATCCAGGTCTATACACACAACTGAACTGTCAGTACCATAGCAAGTAGAACCAATATCTCCAAGCCAAGAAGATACCTTCAATTTCCAATCCATCCTATCAAAAGCTCCCACTAAAAAGTGTAATCAAGCTATCCATGGCATCATGATAAAAATATCCTCATGAAGATCAACTAAAAGGCCCTCACACAATCAAATAACTCAAATGTAACAAGAGCTCCCAAAAGGTAAAGTAAAACCATGATCCTCATACCAAGAAGATACAATGCCACAACCATAATCAGGAACCAATCCAACACCACCAACAATGCACCTGCATAAACCATCACGACATGCTAAAGTCTCTAAATCTCAAGAAACATCCATGACACCATGATCACCACCAAATGTACCAACAACTCAACCCAACCGTGTCCACATATCTGCATAACATAGTCAACTACATAGGTCTCACATCATAACTGTACTTGGTAATACCATCTTACCTCCTCAACATGAAATCAAAACCAGCAAACCAAGTGACTAAACCAAGCCACCAAAACTGAACATGCATCAACAATATCAATAGGCAAAGACAACCCATGTCCAAGTCATAAATGCAACATGTAAGTATAGACCACCTACAATATTGCACAACTTGTAGATACAACAATGCAACATAAAAATACAAACATATACTGATAACCATGTTAAATGAGAGAATAATCTGAGATGTACAACTGAGTATACAGTGAATCCAACATCAAATCTCCAAGATCCAATCATCCATAAACTCATAGTATCACCATAGTTAAAGTAACCCATAAACAACTTAGATAAGAAAAAAAAAAAAATCATGCCAAAATAACTTCAAATTTGATCCACTATGTAGTGCTCTGAACAAGCTTTTCGTCGACTATTCAAAGTCCAAAATTCGACTTTGTATGCACCCGATATCACCTCTCAGAGCTCAAATAGAACACCTGACTTTGACCAAGTATAATACTATCTAAACTGAAAAAATTGGAAAAATATCTAGCACTACAGTGTAGAGCTCTGAATCACCTTTCCAACGAGTCCAAGAAGTCGAAAAACAGAACACCTAGGCGAAAGTTATGCCCCTCGGAGTAAACCTGCTCTAATTAAACTATATGAACAACTCTGTGTGGACCCCACCTCAATATAAGCAAATATTAATTTTTTTTCAAATATTAAAGCTGGCGGATTTTCTTTTAATATTTAATATTTCAGACCCTTTTAAAAGATTTATGAGGGGGGCGATTGAAACATTAAGTTTAGTTTCAATTTTATATATATAAGATTTTCTTTAAAAAAAACTTATACAACTACCATTCAACCTTTATTTAATTCAAAACCTAATTTCAAAGGGTTGACATGAAATAGTAATAGGCGGTTAAAAGTACTGGCTGCATAAAAAATAGGGATTGAAAGGATGTGATAGGGGCCAACGTAGGTGGGTATGGGTTTGCGGCCCTGATACCCCCACTTATTATTATTTTATTTTAAAAAATTTTCAATGTCGTTTTTCTAATTTTTTTGATTTTTTTTTTTGTTTTTCATTTTTGCAGGAATAAGGCGATGAGATTTTTATTTTTTTGAATAAAATATTGACGATTGTACTACAACAAAGGAGAATTTTACAAAAAAAATTGTATTTTTTTTTTAGTAACCAAAATAGCGCAAATTATATATCAAAATTTGTCTCTCAACCAACCCAGATCCAATTATGAGGTCCATTTTGTTCTAGGAGGTCTTATGTAAATTTTCCCCACAAAACCCTCATTTGAATACATAGCCAAAAAACCCTTTTCACTCAAAATTTCTCACACCCCAAATCTGTAAACAACCCATCAAAACAACAAACCCAAAACCCTTAGATCTGCAATAAACAACTAGCAAAACCCTCATATCTTGCCATGTATTTGATTCTCTCATGCAATGCATAGATTCAAACTTAAACAAGATTTTTCTCAACCTAGGGTTATCCAACCACAACCATAGCTTTGATACCAAATGTTGGAAACTTGCAGCCATTTAAAGACAATTTCCACATAACCCAAAAGAGAAATCTATGCAAATAAACATTCAAAATCCACATGCAAGAGAATAGAAAACATACCCATGAAAATATGACACAACATATACCCTGGAAAAACCTTCAAGAGGGAAAAACCCAACCTCCAAAAACATCCATCTCTCATGTATTATTTAGCAATAAAGATTACATTACATCTTTAGAGTCTCCATGAACACCATTGAAACAACAAGCCCTCTCCAAACAATCCATGTGAACAAGCATGCAACCACACATCCCATGCCATTCTTCAAACCCTCACAAATGCTAACCACAACTAACCTGCCAATTGACCCACACAAACAACTACCCTTGTGGTTGTTTTTATAGAAACAAGCTTCCACAAAACCACCAAGTGGTATTACACAAAACCATGTGACTAAAACCATGAGATTGCAAAATCATGTCCCCATATTTAATATTGGGTACTTTATTTATTTATTTTCCCCAATATTAAATAAATACATTTTAGCAACTTAACTTATGTCCCAATGTTACATACAACATAAAGTGGCCTCAATAATAATTACATTAAATGTACATTATGCAAAGTGCACAACACACATTTTCCTAACAAAACCTACAACCCAAATTTTAGAGAATTGGAAGCACAAAATAGTGATTTATTACAAAATTAGGGTTTCCAACAAATTCACTCTCAAGGATGTAAAACACCAAGTTTTTGGGAGATTTTTCTAGGAAGTACAAGCTAGGCCTTGGTAAGTTAAAGTAAAACTTTTAGATTGTTTTGAATTTATTTCTGTGATTTATTATAAAATTATTTTCTACCATCATGAGAGGGCCTACAACAAGAGGTAAAGAGAATGCTTCCACATTGGGGAAATCTTCAAATAAGGACAAGGTAGAAACTAGGGATATTAACCCTAATGAAGAGATCAACAATATCAAGGGTAAAATTTCATTGATTAGGAATGACAAATTTTCTAAGAAGTTGGACATGATAATCAAGGGATGAAGTGTAAGGGTGAAGATTCACCAAGTAAGGTGGAAGATAATGCTTTTGTTGGACATGAATTACTTGGGCTTGGCTCATATTTCAAAAAGGATCATTCCATTAATAATATTATGCCTAGGCAATTCATACCCAAGTCGGATATGAGAAAATTTGATGGCAAGAATCCAACCAATTGGCTCTACCAAATGTAGTAGTTCTTTGATCTTCATCATGTTCCTAGTAAAAAAAGGTGGTTATGGCATCATTATACCTAGAACCATATTAATTTATTTTCTATTGTTGGTTATGTGATGAGAATAAAAAGAAGGGTTGTGTGGTCACATGGTCAATTTTTCAAGAGGATCTTTCTACCTATAGTGCCCCTCCTATTTTTATCTTGTTAATGTAAGATCAGTGTTTTAGCTTCACCATTTCCTCATGATTGTTATGGTGATTATTTTATGGCTCTAAATAATGTGTATGAACCACCACATGTTTGAGTTGAGATTCCTCAACATGCCGGTTTCTAGAATTTTGTATGTTACATGATTGGTTTATTATTATGCTTCAATTCAATGATATGCACTATATATGTTGTGATGAAATTTAATATTGATTATTGATATTCAAAAGGAATGATTATTAAATGATTTATATGATGGATGTATACATGTCAATTTATGCTTATGCTATTAGACTTCATTGGGATGATTATGTCGTGCTTGAGCTATATATACATTGAGTAGGTACCCTTGATGTGCGTTGAATGATTACAGGTATAGGGTTATTCCTCTACCTAGCTACATAGGTTTGAGTTATTTCCCCAATGGTGGTTAATTCAGAGATGTCACATTGGGCCCCTTAATATCCATTCCCTAGTTGTACTCGAGTCAAGTATGGTATGTGTTATAATTGACCCTAGATGAACCAGATTCAAGTTAGGAGTTATTCTAGAATCCCTATTTGTTGTGAAAAACCCACAAATACTTGATTTAATTGATGGTTTAAATTCTATGATTTCCTGTAATTGAAATATTAGGAATTTAAATGATTTTGATATTTATTATTAAAATATTCTTTGTGCTTCGAGAAAGGGGAAAATAGAATGAAAGAAGAAATGAAATTAATCCATTGTTTAACTCAATTGCAAAAATTCCTTGGGTTGGGAATTGTGAGTTGTGTGTGATTTAATTATCTTGATTAAATTCTAGATTTTGTAAATTTAAATGAGAATATGCTTAAATGATCTTAATGGTTAAATTATATTTAAATAATATTTTTGAATGGATTTCAATGATCAAATTGGTTTTGGGAGAAATTGAGGGAGTTTTGAATTAAGAAATGAGGAAAATAAATTTTATTAATATTTTATTTGGGTTTTGAAATGGGTAAAAAGGGAAAAGGGCTTTTATTTTCTTTTTATGTTATTTTGTAAAGAGAAAATAGGGGAGAGAAAAACCTTATTGGAGCAATTTAGTGAATTGGTGATTGGGAGTGTATTTTTCATCAAAATTTTATGAGGCGGATTCGTTGGGATAGGAATTGGGAAGGGCTCTTGCATGCCTGTTTTCTTGAGCTATCATTTGACATTTTTAGCACGTGTTGCATTTCAATTTTGGAGAGAATTTTAGGTATTTAAATATAATTGTAGGAAATTTATTGACGGAGGGTAGAATCCTCTCATCTCCTTTTATTTCGAAAGTTGAAATTATTTAGTTAGAGTTTTGTATAAAATTTGAGAATTTTAAAAAATATAAGGCTACCATGCCCAATTTTTAGTAAAATGATGAAAAGGTGAATTTTATAGCTTCAATAGTGTCACATCTCAAATTTGTTGGAAATATATGCCTAAATCATCATAGGCTGTAACCTCTATTGGAGCCAAGTCAGTGTGACATCTTTTGTGTCTGGCCAACTAGCAGCTTGAATCTTGTTGAATAGTTCCAAGTTGCTGAGACAAGGTTGGTGTCTTGCCGAATGAACTATCGCTATGACAAGAAGCATTTGCTATGACCTCTTACCATGTGGAGATCTTTGGCCGACAGGCCATACATATCGTTTATCAGGGAGATCCTTGGTCGAAAGGCTTGGTTCGAGAAGAAGTCTCAACGATGAAGAAAAGTCTCGCCAACCGCGTTTAGTTTGAAGTCATTGGGGAAACTCTCGCTAGAAGGCTTGTTTCGATATGACATCACATCGAATATCGGAAGTCTCACCGACAGTGTTACACTTGGAGTCTTTGGTGTAACACGGAGGCTTCACTAAGAACTCTTGGCGACAGTGATTAGTCTAGCCGATGATGAGGGGTCTTCGGTATAACTCTTGGCGAACGGTGGTCTCAGGGTAACTTGGAGAACTCGGTAAGAACTCTCAACGAGAGTGGTAAGTCTTTCCGACTGTTCGGTGCTCGATGTAACTTAAAGTATTCAAAGTAAAGTCTCAACGATGGACGAATGTCTTGCTGATTGTTGGATGGCTTCGGAGTAACATAAGAGATCTCGGTGAAACCTCTTGGCGACAATTGAATGTCTTAGCGATAAACGGGTGTCGATGGAAATGCTAATGTTTTGGTATGACTTAGGACCTCGGTATGAAGTCCTGGAAAAAGCGATGAGTCTCGCCGACTGGTGGATGCACTCAGATTAACTTGAAAGACTCGGTGTGAGGTCCTGGTGAGAGCGATAGTCTTGCCGAAAGGAAAACTAAAGTCGTTGTGACTTGTGAATAGCGATATAACCTCTTGCCGATGGAAACAACTCTTGGTGATATCGAATGCTGACTGTGTTGGCATTGGGGAGACACAGTCAGTGTCTCACTGATATGCCAACACAGCTTGATTTCCATTTGACCATTTGACCATCCTATGTGGAGCCTCGTGGACCAATCAGAGGAGCCGAATGGGAACCGCAAGCAGTTAGACTGTTGTGGAAAGTTCTGAGAGGAAGCTCGTCAGACAAGGGCGACATGGTTATACTCAGAGATCGCAGATGATGTCTGGTTAGAAGATGGTTCGAAGGATCGATGGATTGCTATGTGATTGTATCAGAGTGATTTCTATTATGTGAAGATTGTAACTTGAAGGTTCCTGTACAAGTTTGATCATTGTGAAAGCTGTTGTAATCTGGCATTAGAAAGATAAGTCAGAAGTCTGTATGTAATTTTTGTTACTGTAATACAAAGTGACTTCTCTTGGTGTGGTGGGTTTTTCTCCTGTAAGGGTTTTCCCACATAAATCTGGTGTTCATATGTGTTTATCAAATACTCTGTTTCTGTTATCTCTTTCATGTGCATCTTAATTGGACTGTAATTGTAAAATTAAAAAAGGTATCTCTGCATTCTTCCATGAGGTTTTGACGTTAGGAGAGTTGTTTCCGCATCTAGCTTTCCTTACAAAATTTTTCTTACATTTAATAATTCCAAGTTATTTAAATATTTATGGAAAATGAAATTCATTAGTTTTGACTTGTGATAAATTTAAGATTTCAATGTCATTTGAAATATATCTATATTCATATGATTGAATACAAAGGATGAATGTTATGATGAAGAATGAAATCTATTCCTTTCAAGCATTGGTTAATGGTTAATAATGAAACTCTGTAAGTGCAAGTGTATGAATGTAGGAATAGGTTGAAGATTGAGAACATGGTTGAGGTAGGAGTATTTAGTTGGATGACGATCAATAAGCATGATGAAATTGTTAAATGAACAAGACAACTGAGAGGGGGTGAATTAGTTGTACCAAATTAAAATATCAAAACCCTCAACAGTAATTAGATCCACATGCATTCAATAAACCCTTAATCGGTTATAATGTTTAAACATGAAAAGCAGATAACATAAAATAAAACAACCAACACCATACACAAGAGAACACCAAATTTACATGGAAAATCCAGTGAGGGAAAAACATAGTGAGTATTAGCTCACAATATAATTAGTTGCAAAACTGGTACAAAGGCTTATTGTCAGAATAGGACACATTATCCATAAAGGCTCATAGCCACCTCTCACTGCCACAAAAAGAAAAGAAGATAGAAGAGAAATGTTACATAGAGAAAAAATTCTCAATGCAATAGAGAATCCACCACAATAGCTCCAACACCTTCATAGTCTTGTTTGAATGATTGCGGACACCTTCAACTCACTACATTCAGAATTCCAACACTTTGAAGTTTGTAGTGCTCTGCTCAAAATCATATTCTACACTTTGGCAATTCACATCACTTGCATCACACACCTCTATCCTTTCTATCTTATCAACCTACAACATCTCAGCTCATATTTATACTATCCTCAACCTTGAAAACCTCCTCCAAGGTTGGCTATACATGCTTCACACTTTGCAATTACAAATTAGGTTGGCACTAAATATTCCTACGGTAGATAGGAATAAAAAGTGGACCAAAAAAAAAACTTAATAGGGACCCAAATCAACTCTCACATGCCACACTACATCTTCATTAACACTTGAACATCTTCGAATGTAGTGTAGACACTAGATCGGTCGTTACCCATGCAAACACATTAAACTTTGAATTACACGCTTCTTTTGAACAATTTGAAACTTTCAAACAATAGAATTCACTTGAACATGATCTAAGAACATCCTAGAAACCAACAAAATCCTTTGCAACAAATCACTCCTTCAGAATGTACATAGCTAGTACACTTAGACCAAATTGCCAAACACTATAACTCTACAATCCAACTTCTAAAGTACCAAACCACAAATCTTCTTGACATAAGCAAGAAACCAACATCATCAACTATCTTTCAGAATTGCAAGTCCTCAAAAATAACTGCGAAGAAATGCAAAGAAAATACATTTCTCCCATACACTTCTATAAGTGACATTACAAAACTAGTTCACACATTGGTGAAGATAACTTCCTCTGACCATAAATACAAAAGCCAAAATTTTAGATATAGAAGCTTTGAACATCTCTAACCAACATATCCAAACCACAAAAGGATATCTCCAACCTATATCTACATTTGGGTCTCTATAAATATCTGTTCACAACATGCATTTATAGAGACCCAAATGTTGAGAAGCTTATCAATTGATAAGCTTCTTAGCATTTGGGTCTCTATAAATGCATGTTGTCAGGCTTTCCATTTCAACATTGACCCCTCCTTCTATTTGAAGAAAGGAAAACCATGTTTATGTCCAACCTTTGGACACTGCCTCCATGTATCACCATTTTCAGTTTGTTTTTCTTATCTATTCAAAAATATCATGGTCACAATGATCCCTGCATGTGGATGCATGTGTGAAGGGTCACTTGACCAAACCCTCTCATTTCTATAATTGAGCCTTTAAAGGTCAAGTAATGCTAATGGTATCGATCATGTAACTCTATTTCCTTTTAGATGATGTCTAAACCATCATATCAATCCTTTGTAAATAAATAATCCTTAGTTTGGGTGACTGAACCAGAGAACGATACCATCGTTCTAATTTATGTATGTATTTTCTTTTATGCAAACATGATTTTTTAGTTTCGAATGATTCTCATCGTTCCATTTATTAATTTTTGATTTTAAAATTAAATCATTATTCACTAATTTTTAAATGAGCCTTAACAGGCCGAACAATGAAATTCCATTGTTCTATTATTAATGTTTCTAAAGAAATGGAAAGATGTATATATATGTATATACATATACAATCGTTTAGTATGAATACGATTTAACAATGTTGAGTGATTCTTTGTTACTGTTCTCGTATCTTGATTTTAATGGTGCCTATATTGTCTAATCGATAGTCACCAAATCATTCTAAAAGACATTGAGTGATTTAAATGGTACATAATGCCAAATGATAGCATGCATATCGTTTGGAATGATAGCATGCATATCGTTTTGAACGATAACATGCTTATCATTCCAAACTTAATAGTAACTATTTAAAAGGATGAATCAAACATAACGACATTCATCATATCTTTCGAAATGGTATTAAATGATTTTAATGAAGTTTAAAATAATTCAACAATAATCATATCAACCTTAGATGTTGATGCCTTGAAAATAATATAAGGGCATGGACAATATGTTTCGTTCTGAATGAGTTACCTTATTCTAGTCTCTGTTTTAAAATAGAGCAATATTCATATCATCCTGAGGTGTAGGTTGATACTTTTATCTTTGACATATTTTCTTAGAAATGTATGTTTTTGACCCATATCTAACTCAAATAACCATTTGATGTTTCTTACAATGAAATGAATAATGACTTGTAGTAATTTTTAGAATGTTCTTGTTAAATAATTGAACAAAACGATTCAAGAGTAACCTTTTTATATGCTTAAACATTAAATGGTCACTCTTTGAAAGGAAGTCAGATTGAATCTAGAATGTATAGATTCAGTTTCAACGTAGATTAATTAAGATGCCGATTACAATTTGTTTCTATGTAAATCTACATTGTGACATTCTGTTTGGAAATCATATTCATACCAAAGTCTAGAGAGACTACTTATTATTTATGTTCCTTATATTTTCATTTGAATCTAATTGTGCACATCTGATGAAAGTTGACATCTTTTTGAACATGGAAATATGTATGTACACTAGTACATTTTGACCCATTTTTCGACGATCGTTCGTCAAAAAATGGGTCAAAATGTACCAGTGGTAGAATGGATCTTTATTTTTATTCAAAAGAACATATATGCATACACAATTTCTAGTAGAAGGCCATATATTATTACATGCATAAATATTTCATTTATGCATATACACATACATGCGATATACCTTCTTTAAAATTGATTTATGTTCTTATCTGAAAATGTATATTTCATTCCAAGTAGGAATGAACAAAGGAAATATTGGTAATCTGTATGCTGATGCATGAACTGTAAAGTTTTTATTTTAATTGAAGAAATGGATCATGTATTATGATTAAAGTTTTGATTGCATCATTAACAAATATGGTTTAGTTCCTTACATATATTTATTGAACTGAAATAGCCAAGATGAGACATACATAGAATATGTTGCAAATTGTTTGATTCTTTATCATGAAAAGATTGGCAAGCAAAATATACTAAAACCAGGTTGAATGTTTGTAAAATAGTGTAATTTAATAAATAAGATATATTTTATCTTATGTATGTGGGGGGCTACCTTTTGGGACGGGTGCCAAAAATGGGTTAACAAAGAGTATAGGTTTTTCTTTTTCCAAAATCTATCTTTTGTAGTTGTATATAGCATATGCTTGGCCAAGTGTTTGTAGTCCATTATGTTGAATTGTCTAATTTTTATAATATAACTCTCTGCCATTTCCTAACATTAATCTTGCATGTTCTAAATGTAGATAGAAATGCATGTAGTTGTTAGGAACACATTAGATTCCACCTTGCATATCATATTCTCTTGCTAAATATTCCCTGCAGGGTCAGGTATTCTTCGAGTTAGGAAGAATTTCAGGGAAGCATAGCTTCGTGGTTGGGTGGAAAAGTGCCTGAACCATGTTCTCATCCACCAGATATAGAGATTGTTGAAGAAGAATCACATGGTATTCCATTTTTTATTATTGTACTTTGTACTACATGATGTAACTTGAGGTGACTAAGTGGCGATGTTGACCTAAGTTAAACTTTGTAACTTGTAAAATTGACATTTATAAATTAATATAAATTATTATTTTTGGACATATTGTGCTATGATAGAAAACTATGTGTTTAATTTATTATTCATAATATCATATTTTATTTATTTGGTGTTATTTAAGTATGACACATTACATTTGGTATTAGATCTTAGGGTTGAGCTCTAGGTCTATGAGCCCACAGTGGTCAAAATTAGAGTTAGTCGATCCTTAATTCAATTTTGAGTTTAATGAACTTGAATTGAATGCAAGTATGGGAAGGTCAAAGTCTGGGAAAAAGAAGGGAAAGATAGTTAGAACTACTAAAAAGAAAGTTGTTGTCGAAGAGATCCCAACACTTGAAGTTCAACATGAGATTCCCGTTGAAGAGACCTTAGCACACACCCTCACTCGACTTAATTTAGAGAGGGGAAAGAAGATTAAAGAGTCTAAGCATATTGTTAAAACTAAGAAACCTTCTGAAATTCGATATTGGCCTTTGGGGTGCAGACCTAATGCACCCATTCTAACTAAAGAGGAAAAGGAGTGCCTGCCTGCATATCCTTCCTCTTCCAAGAAGGTTGTAATAGAATCTAATGAGGACCTAGAGGAGTGTCCTCTATCTGATAATGAATAGCCCACCTAGTAAGGGGGAAATTTTATAAATTAGGATCCTTGTAATTTGTTATTATAATAAATAAAGGAAGTCTTTCTCTATGTTCAAAGTTGTGAGCTTGACTGACTTATCCTTGTTATGAATGAACATGAATATCTTTTTAAGATAGCATGTAATAATACTTAGTATTATGTGTTGAAATATTTAAACATAGAAAACTTGTGTTAGTTGCACTAAATGCATGCTATGACACATGTCATTTGTGAACCATCATAGTGAACACCAGGAACAAAGGTTCAAGTGGGGGTCAAAATCAAAGTCAAAATGAGAGACTAGATCGAATCCTGGATCTCCTAAACCAACAAGAAAATAGGATGGACCATTTGGAAGGGGAATTCTAAGGTATGGGAGATGGTAAAAACCTGAGGAATGAGGAGAAACCACGGAAATAGAGATCAAGGTGGCAATAACCAAGAAATAATCAAAGGAGAGCTTGGAATGGACCTAAAAAGGGTAGCTCCACCGAAGTTTGATGATAAAACCATTAGAGCTAGAGTGAAAGCATGGATCATTGAAATGGAGAAGTACTTCAAGCTCTGAAACTTATCAAATGAAACTAAGTGTTGGTGTAATTAAATGTCTTGTACCTTGTCCTAGGTCATAATTACACCTTAGTTAAGTTTACTTAGGGACCACATAGGAGGTTGTTGGAGAATCTCCACTTTTGGTGGACTTGACATGTCATCACCTCATCATTTCCACCTTTTGTGGACACATCATGTGATTATCTCTCCATATTTGGTGGAGTGATAAGTTTTACTAGTTGTCTCATGTCATAAGATTCTGACACTTGTCATAATCTTATTCCCTTCTATGTTCTCACCTTGGCTATATAACCAAGGGGTCTTTCTCATTTGTAATCAATCATAATCAGTCATATCATATTAATGATATTGAATACAGTTTATTCTTGTCATAATCTCTCTCTCTTTTCTTGTGCTTTCCATTTGGTCCATAGATCTTGGGTGGCATCCATAGCCAATTCTAACATGGTATCAGAGCGTGTTTGGTGTCATTGGAGAGTCTTATTCTGAAGAGAGATTTTAGATCTGAGGAGGCTCTGTTCGTGGCTCTTTATTGCAGGTTCAAATCCGAGCTTGCTGGTGCAAATTTGAGATCACCATTGTGTCTGAAAGGTTCGAGAAAGTCGATTTTGCCTTTTGTTTCGTCCAAATCGGAGATACGAGGCCAAATCTATGAGGGTTTGAAGCTGAAGAGTGGTTGCCAGATCCAGAAGGTAGCTGCAATTTTGGAGCATTTTGGGTCAAATCCGACCCTGCCATCGCGTCCAGAAGGGCCAAAAACCCTAAGATCGACTGTCAATTCGTCCGATTCGGAGCAAGTCATCCGGTGAAGCAAAAAATTTTTTACCCGAGAGCCGTACGGCCCCCAGGTCGCCATCATTATCGATGGTATGATTTTCTGAAAAAAAATATATTATAATATTTTCTGTGAAATTTTATTTTTTCAAATATTTTGTAAAATTCACAGTTATTTGTAAAATTTCAATTTGAAATTTTATTTAAAAAAAAATAAAAAAAAAGGGGCCAAAATTCTCTGCGCAGTTCGCAGTACTGTGTGGTACCGCAGGCACCACGTGGCCTGCGGCCCGTGGCCTACGGCCTGGCCCCCGCGGGTCCCCTCTTCCATTCACCGGGCGTTCAAACCTTTCCGGTGGGTCAATTCAAAAAACCGGCGGAAATCTTCAATCGGCCGGTATTGAAAACCGACGAACATTCATCGGTAGGCTCCTGCAAATTCTTCCGGCGGCGAATATTCCGTTTCTTTTTCCGGCAAAGGGGCACGTTTTTCTGGTGACGGGCACAGGCAAATCAGAATTCAATCTGGTGGTTTGCCTATGTCATCGATGACGTCAGCAGTGCATTTGAAGTACGGCCCCTCACCATTTGAGTTTTCATTTTTGCAGTCGAACTTTGAAGCTTCATAACTTGCTCATTCTGACTCCTTTTTTCGAGCAATTTTTTTTATATTTGGGCTAGAATTTCATGCTATACGCACTGGTGCAATCAGTTTTTGGTTTTGGTGTCTGGTTTTTCCAGAATTTGTAGATTCTCACAGGTGTTGCTGCTTCGTCCTCATTTTGAGAACTTCGGGAGCTCATAACTTGCTCCTACGGTAACATTTTTGGGTGCAATTTTTTTTGAAAGTGCATGATTTTTTGTGCACTTCTCAGTGGTAGGATCAGATTGATCTCATTTTGTACCAAAAATTGTATTTGATACAGTGGCCTATTTTAGAATTTGTAAGCACTAAGATCAAGTCTAGCTTGCTGTTTTTGGCATCTAGCAACTGTAAACACACTAAATATAAAGTGCCAAATCAGATATTGCTTGGGGGGTTTCTTGATTGAGTGATTTTGGGGGGTAATCTTGCAGTGATTGTTTGCATTCTTTTGCTTGATTTGTGTTCTTGCAATGGGGAGATCTCAAATTGAACCCCTAAATCCACTTAATTATGCTACATGGAGAAAATCAGTAATGAACTATCTCATGATGAAAGGTCTAATAGGTCATCTAAAGGACACAATTCAAAAACCTACTGATGCTAAAGAATTGGCAATGTGGGAGATTGATTGTGAGAAAACACTTGGATGCATATGTTCATTAGTCTCATTTGATTTGCAGTTTCATATTGAATCATGTAATACACCTAAAGAGGTATGGGATACTTTTGAGAAATTATATAGCAAAATAGATAAGATTAGAGGCTATCAGATTGAGAATGATTTGATGAATCTTGATCCTAAAATTTTTGACCACATGCAAGACTACATCTCCAAAATCAAGCAACTAAGAACACAATTGAAAGAATGCACTATTGAAAAAGAGGATTTACAGTTGATTCTGAATGTGTTATCAAGCTTGGTCCTGAGTATTTAGTATTTGTTCCTGGCTTTCATACCCATCGACTTTCTATGGAAGCATCATATGTTGATCCTAAGTTTGATGACTTTGCAAATCTCCTAATCCAAGAGGAAGCTAAGTTAATGAACATGGGTCTAATAAAGTCTTCCAAACCACAAGCATTGGTGGCAAATGAGTCTAAGGTACAAAAAGAATCAGAGAATCTTGATAAGAAGCAAAAGAAGAAAAGAACAAGCCACATAAAGAATCGGAATCCTCATCATCAAAGGAGAAACATCTAAGAAGGAGAGACCTTTTTGTGCATATTGCAGAAGGATGGACATGAAGAACATTATTGTGGTATAAGAAGGATATTGATGAGTTGAAGAATCTTCTCAAAAGAATCACATTGGTTGCCTTCTAGAATGTGAGATCTTCTTCTCCTTCTACTTCAAAGCTTGATCTAAAAGGACAAAGGTCAAACATATATATCAGGATATAAAGGACAAGCTCTTTGTGCTCATTCAAGTCCAGGATTAGGGAGATGGCTTCTAGATTCAGGAGCATCACATCATATGGCATCTTCACAGACTATCTTCTCTTCATTTCAGCCTTGTTCAATGTCTCCTATCTTGATGGGAAACAACACATACATGAGTGTAATAGGGAAGGGATCTATTAGCATTGGGGAGAACACTTTTTAGGATGTCTTGTGTGTTCCTCATTTGATGAACAATCTACTTTCCATTTATCAGATTACACATGGTGGAGATGGGAGAACGTGGAGTTCACTCCTGATTCTATCATCATTCGTGATTTGGAGACTAGAGATGTCATTGCTACTAGGGTGGTTGATCATTCATCTCGTTGTATTCCTTTGCACAATTTGCTTGATGATAGCGATGTTCCTTTTGTTGATCACATGAACTATGATTCAGAGGACATTTGGCTTTTTGAACTTGGGCATACTCACATCAGATCCAAGTTCTTGAGCCATGCATTTCATCTCCTCCATCGACTGTTGTACTTGATGATGCTTGTGTTGCTACAGTTTTGGCTCCTAGTGATTCAGTACAGCAGAATATACATAGTCTTCCAGATATGGCTACTTTGGATGATTTCCTACAGGTATTTCAGACTTGTTTGTGGAGTCTCATCTTGCAGATTTGGAGGACACCATCGATAGCATTCATCTTCTCTTTGATGAAGATGCACCTTCTTCAGTTGTTGTGAGGGAACACCTTGACCCTCTTGTTCATTCTCTACATGATCATTCTTCCAGGTTGGCGTGAGTGTGGATACTTTTGGACAGCATTTGGAGGAGGCTTCTTTGTCTTTAGAGGGGATATCTTTGTCTTTGGATTGTGCTCTACATTATTCTCTACTAGATGTTGGATTTTCCTCTTCAGCAATGTGGCCTAGAACACCTGATTGGAGTGGTTCAGCTTTCTGCATTGACATGGAGACACTTGAGCATGCTTCAGAGACATCATCACACATCATCCATCTTCATGATATCCTGCATACATCCTTGGTTTTGTTTCTTCCTAAGGGGAGGAACGTTGTTCGGCGCAATTGGATCATCTTCAGCATTCAATGTCGAGCTTCTACCATCATTGCAGGAGACTCAACATTGAGGGGGGGCTACCTTGCTTCTCTTCTACTTCTCTCTTATGGGGGGGTCTTTTTCCTCACATGGGGTTTTTACCTTCTCATTCTTCATTGAGAGCATTTCTATTTTGTATTTCATCTCTCTTTTGAGGGGGAGTTTTGTCCCATGAGGTTTTCTCCCTTTCCTCGTTGTGAGAGATTGCATTGTTTGTACATGGGTACCTAACATGGCCTAGTAGCCGGGACCCATCTTGCATTGTTTGCATTTGTGCACTACTCCCTAAGTTGCACTTAAGGGGGGTGTTGGTGTAATTAAATATCTTGTACCTTGTCCTAGGTCATAATTACACCTTAGTTAAGTTTACTTAGGGACCACATAGGAGGTTGTTGGAGAATCTCCACTTTTGGTGGACTTGACATGTCATCACCTCATCATTTCCACCTTTTGTGGACACATCATGTGATTATCTCTCCATATTTGGTGGAGTGATAAGTTTTACTAGTTGTCTCATGTCATAAGATTCTGACACTTGTCATAATCTTATGCCCTTCTATGTTCTCACCTTGGCTATATAACCAAGGGGTCTCTCTCATTTGTAATCAATCATAATCAGTCATATCATATTAATGACATTGAATACAGTTTATTCTTGTCATAATCTCTCTCTCTTTTCTTGTGCTTTCCATTTGGTCCATAGATCTTGGGTGGCATCCATAGCCAATTCTAACACTAAGGATATATGGGCAGCTTATCAGCTCTCTAGTGAGTCAGCCACATGTGGGTTAATGAAATGGAAAAACAAAAAATGCAACCTGGAGAGACCACATAGGAATAGTTTCTTCAACATTTTCAAAATAGGTGGCTCCCTTGGCACTTTTTTGATAAGAAGATGATCGAGTTTCAAAACCTAGCTCAAGGGACAATGTCAATGAATCAGTATTGGGAAAAGTTCACCCATTTGCTTAAGTACGTGCCTCAGTACCAAATCGATGAGCGCTTTTGAATCTAGAAGTTCATACTAGGGTTAAGGCCCCAAATTGGAGTTGAGGTAGATATACATAACCCCCCTTACCATGGAGGAGGTCTTCGAGAAGGACACCAAGCAAGAAAAAAGTTGCAACAATTGTCCAATTTTTGAAAGAATTCAAATTTTGTCTTAATTTGAGAATAAGAAATTTCAAAAAGGAGACAAACCTCGCCGAATGAGGAATTTGAAAAGGGGAAGCGATTCTCAAGAGAAATGAGAGGGAATTAGTGGTAGAAAGAATATGAAGGCCAACAAAAAAAAAGGAAATTTTGATAATAAACAAAAGAGCTCCAAGGAAGATAGGTCGAGAGGTCGAAAAGGGCCTCATGATGGGTGATACACTTGTGGAGGAGATCATTAGGCCTCAAGTTTCCCACAACGTTCAAAGGAACAAAAGGAAGGAAATCAACATCAAATCCATGTGGTGGTGGATGATAAACAAGTTGAATATCAAGGCTCGCCAATCTAGCTATCATGTAAGCTATATGGTAAACCTATTTCTATTTTTATTGATACTAGAGCCACTGAATGTTTTATTGATATGCGAATAATTTCTAAGTTACCTATTAGACTTGGACACATGGAAAATTCTTGGATGGTCCAGTATGGGAATCGAGTAGAGTAGAGGGTGGATTCATGTCTCTATTGTAACAAGTTAGAACTTTCCAATTTCTTGACCCAAGTCAACCTTTATGTTGCACCCTTAGGATCCTACGTGTGATCTTAGGGATAAATTGCTTGACTGAACATAAGTCCATAGTGAATTGTGAGGACAAAATTGTTAGTTGTTTGCACGACTATGGGAGTCCGATTGAGATACATGGGTTACAAAGACCACTAAATCTTAGGAAGATCTCAGCCATGCTACTCAAGAGGGCTGAAAGGAAGGGGTGTACCATATATGAAGTACAGGTTAGCGAACCTAAAAATATGAAGCCTTATTTGGATGATTACCCTATTCTCAAGGAGTTCCAAGATGTGTTTCTTGAAGAACTCATAGTGCTAACTCCTAAGTGAGAATTTGATTTCTCTATTGATCTATTACCAAGAGTTGAACCTTAGTCTAAGGCCCTATATATGATGACTACCACCGAGCTATTCAAATTGAAGGCCCAATTGTAGGAACTGTTGAGAAAGGGGCTTATTCAACCTAGTGTGTCTTCTTGGGGTGTTCTGATTATCTTTATTAATAAGAAGGATGGAACCTTGCATCTATGTATCAACTATTGGATGTTGAACAAGGTGACCATCAAGAATGGATATCCTTTCTTGAGGATTGATTAGCTGTTTGATCAGATGAAGGGAGAAACAATTTTCTATAAAATAGACCTCAGATCCAGATATCACCAATTGAGAATAAGAGAAGATGACATCCCTAAGATTTCTTTCTGAACTCAATATGGACACTACAAGTTCACGATGGTACCCTTTGGTTTGACTAATGCACCGCAAGCTTTTATGAATCTCATGAACAATGTATTTAGATATTGTCTAGATGATTTTGTCTTGATCTTCATTGATGACATTCTAATTTATTCTAATTCCATTGAGGAGAACGATAGGAATTTGAGGATAGTCTTACAACGTCTGAGAGAGAAGAATCTTTTTGGAAAGCTATCCAAGTGCTTGTTTTATTAGGATAGGGTGCATTACCTAGGTCACATCATATCAATGAAGGGAGTCTCTATGGATCTTGAAAAGATAAAGGAAATAGTGGAATGGCTAGCACCTCAAAGTGTGATGGAAGTTTGAAGCTTCATGGGACTTGCAGGATACTGCAAGAAGTATGTACAAGGTTTCTCTCAAATCACAACCCCAATCATATCTCTTCAAAGGAAAGGGAAAAAGTTTGAATGGATAGAGAAGTGTGAGAAAGATTTTCAACTCTTGAAGGAGAAGCTCATGACAACCCTAGTGTTGACTATACCTAATCCCAATGGTCAATTCATAGTGATCATGGATGTTTTGGGAGATGGTGTTGGATTTGAATTAATGCAAGATGGGCAAGTGGTGGCATATGAGTTAAGGAAGCTAACGAAGAATGAAATAAATTACACACCACATGATTTGGAATTGGCTGCATTAGTGCATGCCTTGCATATGTGGAGGCATTACCTATTGGGGGAGCCATTTGAGCTTAAAAAAGATCATCTAGGACCAAGATATATCTTCAGCCAACCAAATATCAATGGATGTCAAAGAAGGTGGTTGGAATTCCTTAATGAGTACGACTTTGGAATTGAGTACATAAAGGAAAAGAGAATAGAGTAGTAGATTCTCTTAGTAGAAGAAGACATTTGGAAACTATGACCTCAACAAGGTCTAATCTAAGGCATTAGGTGAAGCAAAACTTGCAAGGGGATGACCACTATGAAAGGGTAATACAGGTGAAACCTTCAAACCATCGATATGATGGGTATGAAATTGAACCAAGTGGAATCCTAAGATATCATAGGAGGATGTATATTCTAGATTCTAGAGAACTTAGGAAGTTCTTGGAGGAAATCCACAATGCACCTTATTTGGGACACCTCAGAGTTGTCAAGATGATCGCCAAATTGAAATCTTTGTATTTCTAGCCTAAACTTAGGAAGGATGTAGTTGAATATGTAGCGATATGCTTGGAATGTCAATGATTCAACTTGAGTACAAGTGGAAGGTGATCAACATGGAATTTATTCAGGGGTTACCATTAAGAAAAAATAGGCATGATTTCATCGTGGTAGTAGTCGATAAGTTGACTAAGGTGGTACATTTCATTATAGGGAGCCTTAAGGATGGATTATTGACCTTGGACAATAAATTTTTCTAAGAGATCTTCCATTTGCATGGAGTTCCTAAGTTCTTCTACACCTTTGAAGGTGTAGAAGGACTACCTCCCTTTTTCTTAGCTTTAGGTGTATTAGAGGTGTATGGGGTCTTCTTTGTTGATGGTTGTCCCGATGCTATAGGTGATGATTCTTGTACATTTTTCTCCTCAAGTTTACCTTGGTTGCAGGTAGGTGAAGAAGCAGGTGAAACAAGAGGGGTTCCTTTTATAGGTGCAGTTGATGGTTCTAGGGTTTCAAGAACTACAAGTCAGTCTAATATACTGTTAATGTCCTAAAATTTTACAAAGCTTTCCCAAGATACTTGTGGATATTGAATTCTAAGACTCCATTTTGTTATCATGGCTATTAAACAATGATGGGAAAGAGATGAATCATTTTGTTTCCTTTGGTCTTTGGATCCATCCTCTTTAATAATTTGTAGAGGTAATTTGGCACATTAAAAAGTCTATTATGACGAACATGGCTTGATAATTTGAAACACACAGTGTAAAGAAGAGATAACTTACCATCACATGTAAGGTACCTAATGATATATGAGGCACAGGAATCCCATACCCATGGAAGTGAAACTATTTTAGTACCTTGGGATGATGAATCTAGGTTTTCTCCTCACTCAGAACTCTTCTCTTGCAGCCACTACATCTGCTCGAACTAGAAATTCAGCTCCTGTTCTCGAAAAACTAGATACTCATGCAATTGCTCCTTCTAAAGCATCTACTAACAATCCATTTACATTAGCTTCATCATGCTACAATGTAGTTGCAAATCTTCTTGTTATATCATCATCAAATTCTGTCAACTTCAAAAAATAATCTGGCTATCCTACTCTTGTGAAAATGCGCAACACTAATGCATCTTCCAATATTTGTTTATGTGCAACTAGCTCCCTTTGGATAATGTCAAGAACTCTGAAAATTCAACTCAAATTTTAATCTCAACAGTCCACCAACCTGAGTTATCTGTTACTCTTGCATGCACCTTTCCTTCAACAACTTCAATCACTTTGCCTCTTTTCTCCTCTGTTAAGCTTCTATAAGCTTGAAAGACTTGAAATCAAATTAATTTTAGGGAATTTTCAA
Organism: Sequoia sempervirens; assembly: GCA_007258455.2. Classification (NCBI taxonomy): domain Eukaryota; kingdom Viridiplantae; phylum Streptophyta; class Pinopsida; order Cupressales; family Cupressaceae; genus Sequoia; species Sequoia sempervirens. The sequence continues at coordinate 80,733 of VDFB02183763.1, forward strand.
CTAAAATCGATAGAAAAGGTTATAGGTGCAAAAAGGGTATGGAAAAAAGGTTTGTACATTTGCTTCTTGGTTTTGCATTTGGCTTCTTTGGCTTTTTTTTGATGGTAGAAACTAAAAATTTAGCTTATATATAACCCTCCCCCCAACTTAATTTCTTGAAGTGTCCTCACTTCAAGTTAGGAAAAAAAAGGTGAAGGTAATAATTGCAAAGTATGGAAATAAAAGTAATGAATAAAAAGTATGCAAGATTTAATGCAAGTACATATTGAACATAATGAAAATCCATGGTAATTATGGTTGTGTAGTATGCGTACCTATTTGGATAGATGAACATAACTTTGCTCGTGTGAGGCTATTTGAATATTATCAATTGTATGATGTTGATTTGACATGAGTTAATTGCAATTAATGAATGGATGGAGTGTGAAATTAATGATAGGTTGGTGCATGGTTTGAAATGAAGCGAAATGTACGGATGATGGAAGTTGAAGTGATAGTCTGAATTCTTGAAATTTAAAATATGCATCGTAAATTGAGATGAGCATGCTGCATGTACCAAAATGATAGGTTTATTTTTAGAATGTGTGTGTTGGAAAAAGTGAAGTGAAAGGTGATGATATGCAATTAATGTGGTGCCAAATTTTGAAATTTTCTGATAGATAGCGCTACGGGTTCCTTTGGCAACAGGTTCAAACTAAATTTTTGACAACTTTTGTGTATTGTACTATAGGTCCCTAACTAGAATGTGACAACTTTATTACATGAAGCTATAGGTCCCTACCGAAATATGGAGAATGTTGCAAAATAAATGTGTATCATTGTAACTGTGCTATGTGTGCATGTGAGATGGATTAGTAAATTAAATTTGTGTGACCTTGGGGGATGAGATGTGTAGCTCAACCACTGAGTCACTTGAAGAACTTGGTACATCTAATGCTGAATCATCATTATGTGGTTCTGTACTTGTATCTGAATCACTAATGAGACCATACTACTAAATGAGAGAAAAAAATGAAATCATTTTTTTGCACTGGTTTTTTATAAAGTTTCAACCTATGGCCATTAACCAATAGTGAGAACCTTACTACATCTATGGTCTCCAACTTGACTACCCCATTAGGAAAAACTTGGCTTATCTCATAGGGTCCCAACCATCTAGATTAGAGTTTTCCCTTAAAATCCTTATATCTTGAATCATACAATAAGGCCTAATCTCCTACATTGAATTCCTTTGTCTTTATATATTGGTCATGCCATTTTGCCCTCTGTTTCTATACTATCTCTGTATGATGCATTGCTTCCATCTTCATTTCATCTAGCCCATTTAAGTTATGCAATCTCTCCTTTTGTGTTGCTATGAGGTCCATTCTAATTCCACTGCTATTCTTAGTGTTTTATACTCAAACTCTATTGGGAGAGTTGCTATTTTATCATTTACTAGTTCATAGGGGGTGAAACCAGTAGTTGTTTTCCATTTTGTTTTGTATGCCCATATTGCTTTTGGTAATCTAGCAACCCAATATTTTCTATGTAACTGCATTGTCTTGGTCAGAATACTCTCAATTTCCCTATTGGTAACCTCCACCTGGCTATTGGTCCGAGGGTGATAAGGTGTGGAATTTTTGTGCCTTCTTTCATATTCTTCAACCAATTTTGTAATGATATCTAAAGTAAATTGTGGACCCTAATCAATTACTATTTCCCTAGGTACTCCATACCTAATAAAAATCTCTTCATACAAGAATTTAGCAACATGGCCATCTTTGGAAAATAGTAATGCCTTCACTTCCACCCACTTGGTTAGATAATAAGTGCAAACTAGAATGTACTCCTTGTTGTTAAATGTAGGTGAAATTGGCACAATGAAATATAGACCCCATTTTTCAAAGGGTGCTAGTGTCAATTGTGGTTGCAAAGGAATTTCATTAGTCTTGGTTGACTTACCCATTCTTTGGAATTTGTCACAGCTCCTTGTGTACTTGATATAATCTTTGTGTAAAGTTGGCCAATAGTAACCCATTGTGAGGATTTTGAATGCTGACCGTTTGGATGCAAAGTGACCCCCATAGGGCTCATCATAGCAAGCCTTCATTATATCAAAGACTTCATCTTCTCATGATATTGTGTGGGCCTATGTAGAATAGATAACCAGATACCCAATAATATGGAAAACACTTGTGATACTAGTTGTCTCTTTTCCCTTGGAGAAAAGTGTGTTAGTATCTTCCCTATCACTAAATAATTTGCAATGTTAGCATACTAGGGTGTATGCATATTAAGAGAAGACAAATGCTCATCCAGAAATGAGTCATCTACTAACCCTTATGTTGATTTTGTTGGTAACTTTGACATAAAATATTCAACTACATTAGCCTTCCTAGGTTTGTTCACTATTGTGATATCAAATTCCTATAGAAGGAGTAGCCATCTAACTAGCCTACCCCCTACCACAAGTTTGTTCATTAAGTATCTTATAGCTGCATGATCTATGTGGACAAAAACTACATATCCAATGATGTAATACCTGAATTTGTTGATGGCATATACTTCTGCTAGCATTTCCTTTTTTGTAATAGTGTAATTGAGTTATGCTCCTTGTAAGTTCCTGCTAATGTAGTAAATAGCATATTCTTTATTACCTTCTTTATGACCCAAAACTACTCCAATAGCAAAATCTTAAGCATCAATGTGCATATGGAAGGGTAATTTACAATTCGGTCCCCTCAAAATAGGTGCTTTGATTAAGGATGCCTTAAGTTCCTCAAAAGAATGTTGGCACTCTGATGTCTAGTCAAATTCTATATCTTTAGTCAGCAAAACAAACAATGGTGTTGCAATCTTATTGAAGTCCTTAATGGACCTCCTATAATGGCCTACATGGCCTAGTAAGCTTCTAACATCTCTCTACCTTTTTGGAACAAGTAATGTAGAAATGATCTCTATCTTATGTAGGTCAACTTGAATCCCTTCACTAGATTTAAAATGCCCTAAAATAATTCCCTGAGTTATCATCATAAAACACTTTTCATTACTTAGGGACAAGCTATGTTCTTTACATCTTGTCAAAACCTTTTCTAGATTGGTAAAGGATTCTTCATAAGTTTCTCCATATGTGGTGAAGTCATCCATATATATCTCCATAGAGTCATGAGCATAATCAGAGAAGATGTTAAGCACTGCCCTCTGGAAAGTAGCTGGCGTATTGCATAACACAAAGGGTAGGATAGAATAGGCATGAGTATCCCAAGGGCATGCGAATGTTTTTTTTTCCTGATCCTCTGGAGCAATCTTTATCTTATTGTAGCCACTAAAACCATCTAGGAATGAAAAATACTTCTTCCTTGCTAAAGAGTCAGTCACTTGATCAATGAAGGGTAATGGGAAGTGGTCTTTCCTAGTGGTTGTATTCAACTCCCTATAATCTACACATATCCTCCATTTTCCACCTTTCTTAGGGATAATAACTAAGGGTGATACCCATTCACTATTAGATATAAGATAAATGAAGCCTGCATCAAGTAGTTTTTGGAGTTTAACTTTAACTATTTCTCTCAAAGCAGGGTTCATTCATCTCTGAGGCTATCTAATGGGCTTAAAACCATCATTTATATAGATCCTATGCATACACAAGTCAAGATCTATTACCTTCATATCATGGAATTCCCATGCAAAGGCTATTGCATGTGCCTCCAACACAGTATTCAGGGAATTCTGTTGCTCTTCAGTTAGTGCATTGTTTATGTTCAACATTTTTCCTAACATAATTTCTAATGTTTTGGATGATTCTTGCACAAATGAGAGGTCAAGTTTAGAAATTTTTGGTATACATTGCTGTGGTAGTAAGGAATGGAAAATATGAGATATTTCCTTAAATGAATTAGTAGGTATAATGTTCTGCAAAGGATCTTGTAGGCATGAAATATATTCTTGTTGTTGCAGGTTCCTACCGCAGTCATTCTATATTATGTGAGCAATTAGATCATCTTCATCTTGATCATCTAAAAAAGGACTACACTCTATTGTCATTAAAGTCTGCAGGGAATAGTGATCATCCTCATCCAAGGTGGGCCATATGGTTTCCTCAATATTTGCATAAGGTTGGGCTAGAGGTGTAAGGTAGGGGGAACAACCACACCAAGGCTCCAGGTCATAGAGATCCAAGAGCGGAAGGCTTCCCTATCTTACCTCAAGCTAAGAGGGTGTTTAGGTCAAGGACAAAGAATGAAGAGCACTCTCTGGTGTGTATGAAAATATACCTATTATAATGGATTCAAAACACAATCAATAAAACATTAGATCAAAGAAACTGAAAGAAAAAAACAAATAAACAAACTGTTTATGGCAACTTCTTCGAAGTCGTTTTATTACTCTCTATCTCCAGCGTTTCGTTGGTTCAAGTTGCTCTCAGATTTGATATGCTAAGCTCAATGAAATGGGCTACTAGAGAATGCAATTTGAACAAAAATGCATTGTATACTAAGATGCAAGATTATGCTATGATATGATAAAATTATTTCTAAGATATGATTATTGCTAATATGCTAAAAGATGCCAATGCATAAGCGTAATTGCCTGTATATGTATGTGTGTAACCAATGTTTGGATTCACACATGTATTTATAGAGTTTTTCAAAGATTTTGATTGGCTGAGTTGGTCAACGGCTGTGATAATTCCCGACAGATCAAACGGTCGAAGATGGATGAGACTGGAAAGAAAAATAGAAGAAATCGAATAAAGCATGATTTTTTTCATTTTCATGGAAGAGATAAGATGAGATGATTAAAAATAATCTTTTTAGAAGATAATGGAAAGATATTGAGAAGCTAAATAATGAATTATCAAATTCAATTATTTATTTATGGGTGCATGTTGATTTTTCTTAATTAAATAGATATTTAATTAAGATTTTGAGGAAATAAGAAGATTTCATAATTAAATGAAATATCTAATTATGATTTGAAGAAAGCAGAAGATCTTTAATTAAATAAAATATTTAATTAAATTTGAAGAAATGACATGTGTTATGAAATTAATTAAATAAGATATTTAATTAATTAGAAGAAAGCTTTAAATAGAAGAAAATAAATATTTAAATTTAATTAAAACAAAAGATTTAATTAAATTCAAACAGATGATAATTAATGTAAATAAATAAAATGTATTTATTTAATTAATCAAGTAGATATGTGAAATAATTAAATAAAATAAATTTATTCAATTATAGTGGGAGAATAAAATGAATGAACAATATAATTAAATTGATTAAATTTAATTACATTGTAGAAGACTTTAGAAAAATTAATTAAATAATAAATATTTAATTAAATGTCAGGATTAATTAGACATGACCAATTTTATACACATACACTCTCAAGTGCTTATGTCACTCTACTGATCTGATTACTTGAATGGGACTAAACGAGCCGGTTTCTAAAATCCAAACTGTACCTCTGACAACTCTTTTCCCAAGGATGATAGCACAAAACTAGGATGACAGTATGACATGTTGGCGTCTCTCTGGTGCATTGGCATCCATATGGCCAGAAAGTGGAAAAGTACAGTCCCAACTATTGAGAAACCTATTTGCAGTCTAGCTAATGAAGTTTAACAAAATGAACAGAATAATGAAGTACAATAAATGACTATAGAAATGATAAAGGAGATAGAGAAAAAAAAGGTGATGAAGTCCAACTCACCGAGTGTCTAGTTCACCAGCAAGCTCCATGTGTACACGTATCTACACACAACCAAGTGGGTAAAAATGTTGGGGCTATATAGGGGTTTTCCTTAGTCAAACCCCCGCTTTGGTGTTTCCACCTCCATGGACAGCCAAGAAAAGCCACGGGATAGAAAATATGATAAAGAGTAAAATGGACAGAAACAAAACAATCATAAAAGCACTATGCTACATAAATCAACGAGCAATATCACCTTCTCAATTGTGGTGCTCTTAAGCATGTAAAGGAGACTACAAGCTTGGTAAGGTCTATGTTGTCGTGACAACGGAGAAGCAGTCCCTCGAGACACCAAATTATCAACTCCAATGGTGGAAAAAGTGTAGCAAGATGTGTTGAAGATGGATTGGAATGCTCAAAAGATGCTCAAGAAATCATGTTGGTGTAGAATGAAGTCCAAATTACAAAAAAAGAGATGAAGTGAATGAGCAAGATAAGCATTTGAAGATCAAAATGGGAGGGAAAGAGCCATTTTCGGGTCGACTGGTCGACATAGAGACATTACGCTTCATGCCCAATGGAGAATGCAACCTCCTTGCAAACCTCAGGGGAAAGAATCTGTCAGGGATGACAGTGCGTCGTACAAACGTCTACGTGCCGCACTTGCATCCCCGACAAAAAATCCCCCACCAACACAAAAGACATGTGCCAAGTGGATTCAATGCAGATGGGTGATGTGGAATTTCGTAGTTGGGTTTTATTTTTCTAAAGTAGGGGGTGTAAAAGGAGAATTTGCAAGAGGGGTGAAAATTCACTCCTATACATTTTGTCCCCACTTTAGTGAGCATGAGTGTCAATGAGTGTTTGATAAAGTAGATCGAAGAGTTTAGAAATGTATACCTAAACTGTCAAGGAAGTAGACTGCAATCTGGTGAGCTTGAAAGTGCAGGGCTGACAAATAACTCCATAGGTACTCTCTCTTGAGGAGGTTCGAACAAAGGAATTGTAGTTCCTCGAAACTATGAAGTTGAACAAAGTACACTGAAGGCCCGCAAACCAACGATGGACAAATCCCACAGGATGCAAGTGCTTCGTAGTCCCTTAAACCTGCAAAGAAGGTGCCCCCTAGGTACTCTCTCCTAAAGGAAGCCCGATGTAAGGGGAATCCACAAAGTCAGACTAGAAAGCAACTTCACATGCACACCTGCAAAGCAACATGTTAATTTGTAGATAAAACATTTTACAAAAAAAAAAGTAGCCAAATAGGAAAACAAGAAGATAGTCGCATAGACAGTCAAAAAATTGAAGGAAGAGCTTTCAAAGGGGTCCCTCAGGAACCCTTCAAAAGAAAAGGGGTCCTCTCAAGGGACATGCTGTTTGAAAGCATAAGAATGTTTTTTGTAAATCAATTCAACATCAAGGAATCCTTTTGAAAGATGTTCACTTCACCAAGGAATTCAAAAGGAAGAAAATACCCCTTTCATGAGGGTAAGGTCGAGGCTTCTCCTGCATGAAAAATTTCTCCCTCCTTGGAGGAAAGTTCTTCAAGTTCTTTCTTTGTGAACCCACGACGAAGGAAACACGTTTCACTAGGAGTCCAAGTTGAGAATGCAATTTTTGAATTTTTTTTTGAAGAGATTTTTGAGAAAAGATTCATTAGCCACCGAATGCATTTTCTGAAAATCAAAATAACATTATAACCACTGCTTAGGATGGTGCGTGTCGAGTATAAGGAATGTGGCATCCTAAGGAGAGAAAAGTAAGAATTAAAAAGTGATGTTGTGGTCCATGGAACATAATGAGATGTCATTGTGGTAATGTTGTCACACACATGAGGGACAACACATGAGCACCACAACATCACAAGATAAGTAAAGAAGAGAGAAAGATAACGACAGTGTAAAAAAGAGACAATGACATCATGAACAAAGCGCACAGGGGCGATTTGATACTTAAGGGTCAGAGCTGCTCATAAATATATATAAGTATAATAATAGCATATTAATGAACTGTCATCAACCCCCTACTATATCAAACCATATGAAGAATGCATGAGAAAACAAAATGAAAATAAAAAATTGGGTCAACATGGAAGGGAAGTCTAAATTCCCCCAACACTTTGCATTGTCCCCAATTGTCAAAAATCAATACACATAACAAAGGAAGAATGATGCCACAAATAGAGGAATTTGTATGACATAAAATCACTCCTATATCCAAGCACCTACAATGGTGACAAGGATCATCTAGGAACACATAATGCAAGCACGGGGGAACACAAACACACACACACACAAACTACACAATAGATAAATAAGAGGCGCCCCCTAACACTCATAAACTAAGAGGTCATCAAACTCCAAATATAGATCATTATACAAGGAAGGAGGATGAGCCTGTAAAGGTGGAATATCAAGGGGGAAACCCTTCGACCCCCCCGCAACAAGAGCCAAGGAAGGAGACTCTTCTAGGTCTCCTCCGTTCAATTCCTGTGGGGTAAAGGTCAGTGACTTCGTGAAGATCGCTGAAAGGGTTGGGACTTCATCCAAAGAATTAAACATGCACTTCATAGGAGTTCCATGTGTTACCTCATTGGACAAGGGAGGAAACACCTGAGATTCACTGTTAGGCTCACCATGTGACTCGTGAGCAGTGATAAACTCCGGGGATCTTAGAACTTCTTCCATCTCAAGGATGACACATGCTAATGTAGGAC
>VDFB02183766.1:0-25487 GCA_007258455.2 Sequoia sempervirens
GGTGAATCCTCCAACCCATTTGTGCTGCTATAGAAATGATAGCTCTTATGGATGAGTACCTGGCTACTGGAGTAAAAGTCTCATCATAGTCAACTCCCTCCTAAGAAAACCCTTTAGCCATAAAACAAGCTTTGAACTTCTCCACACTACCATCTGCAACATGCTTAATCTTATACAACCATCTCGAACCCACCACAGACTTATCTTCTAGTCGTGGTACTACCTCCCACACACTATTCTTCATGATGGAAGAATACTCTTCCACCATGGCATCTCTCCACACTTGATGCTTGGATGCCTCCTAAAAGCTGGAAGGCTCTACTTCAATTAATTCACTCATAAGTGCAACATAATCAGAATAACATCTGGGAGCCCTTCTTTGTCTGACTGAATCTTGAGGATCACCTACATATTCTTGAGCCTCTCTTAGTGTTTGCTCAGCTGCCCTGTTTCTCCTCTTCTCACTAATAGGAACCTGAGGCTGAGGAATTATTTGTTCCTCTATTTGATCATCCTGCTTGTTCTACTCTCCAGCTTGCATGACTGAAGTTTGAGGAATTTGTGCTACCTCAACTGTGGGTGAGTGTTCCTCCTCATTCATCAAGTTGCTTGACTTCTGAAGAGCCCTTTCTTCCTCGAACTTCACATCTCTGCGAACCACTGTTTTCCTGAGAGTAGGAATGTAAACCTGATAAGCCTTAGAAGTTTCACTGTACCCAACAAGGATACCCTTCTCTGCAGTAGGTTCCAACTTGGTTCTCTTCTCAATAGGAATGTGATAATACACAAGGCATCCAAAGATGCGAATGTGCCCCAAATCTGGTTTCTTACCAGTGAACGCCTCTTCTGGAGTCAATTTTCCCAACACTTTGTGAGGGCTCCTATTCTGCAAATACACAGTTGTGTTACAAGCTTCTGCCCATAAGAACCAAGGCAGATCCTGATCATGAAGCATGGCCTTGGCTGCTCCAACGATAGCTCTATTCTTTTGTTCAGCAACCCCATTCTGCTGAGGGTTGTACGGAACTGTCAACTCTTTCTTGATACCTTCCTGAGCACAAAAATCTTTGAAGGCATTCGAGGTATACTCGCCTCCATTATCAGACCTCAGTATCTTGATCTTCTTCCCAGTTTGGTTCTCCACGAGATCCTTAAACTCTTTGAACCTACTGAAGACCTCATCTTTATTCTTCATGAAACATATCCACATCTTCCTGTAGAAATCATCAATGAAGGTAACATAATACTCATATCCATTCAAGGATGTTGTTGACATGGGCCCACACACATCTGAATGTACAAGATCCAAAATCCCTTTGGATCTAGTGTCGCTGCTTGGAAAATTGGTCTTGGCATATTTCCCAAGAGCACAACCCTTGCACACCTCATGCTTTTTTGTCTTCATCTTAGGCAGCCCCCTCGCTATTTTCTTAAGAATATTAAGTGCTCCATGGTGAAGGTGAGCCATCCTCCTATGCCACAATTCTCCTATCCCTTTACAGCTACTAACCTATGCATGTGCTGGCTCAAACTGTAACTGAAACAAGCTACCATGCCTGACACCAATCACTTTTGCAATCTTGGAATCTTTGGGATGAATATAGACTTTTCCCCTCTCAAAGGTCATGATGTAACCCTTGTCTTCCAAGGTAGAAACTGAGATTAAATTCTTTGTCATGCCAGGGACATACAACACATCCTCCACCAACAAAGGTTTTCTAGACTCCCTCTGAAACTTGATGATGCCAATACCAGTTGCATGGTACTTGGCATTGTCTCCGAGCTCAATATAGAAATCCAGCCTCTTCTCCTCCAACTTGGTGAAACATTCTTTGACTCTCGTCATGTGGCGAGAAGCCCCACTGTCAATATACCATACCCTGTTGGCAATTGAACTTGAGAGACAGGCAATGAGTGAAAACTCATTCTCAAATCGTGATGCAAACTCGTCCACCTCTGCTGTAGCAGCAAATTGCTTCTTTTGCTTGTCCTTATTTTTCTTATTCGGACATTGACTGGCATAGTGACCCATCTGATGGAAACAAAAGCATTTAATCTTGCTCGAGATCTTTCTTGTTCCCACTCTTGGAAGAAGAACCTTGATTGCTCTATTGGACTTCTTACCCTTGCTAGCAAGAGCAATATTTTCTTCGTCTTGACCCTTCTTCGTCCGATCTCCTCGATGAGCACCTTCACGGATCTCCTCCTGAATAAAATCATCCCAAAGTCTTGCCCAATCAGGTAGCCGATCTCTACCGACAACACACTTGACAAACACTTCCCAGTGCTTTGAAAAACCATTCAAGGCTATACGCACCAACTCATCTTCTTTAATTGTCTCTCCAATAGTAGCAAGCTCATCCACGGCACCGTCAACGGACCAAAGAAGGAATTTTACTCATGCTGGACATCTTGGTATTATGCAATTTGTCCTTAAGCATCATCTTACGACTCTAATAGTCGCTCTGATAAAGTTTTGTGAGCATATCCCACATCTCCTTGGCGGTGTCTTTTCCTGATAAATGAGGAATTAAATGATCTCTTACTCCATCCAGGATAATCCTCTGAGCCTTGGCCTCTTTGACTTCATGCGAATCTAAGGCAACAGGATCATTTGTTGGTGGAGTCACTTATGTGCTAGCATAGATCCATAGCCTGTTCTCCTTGGGAACAGATGTAATCCAAACCTTCCACTGCAAGAAGTTAGATGCACCCTCAAGCCTGTCCTCGTATCGAACACTGGTTGCCATAGCTACAAAAGAACTAGAGACAAAAATCTGATGACTTTTTTTTTTTTCTTGAAATCTGCGTCACAAATCTTGGCTTCATATTCGAGTTTAGAGCTCTAATACCATGTTAATTTCTTATAACCCAGCTACAGATTAATTGCACAATAAATTCACGAGAAAAGAAATCTGATTTATAACAATTAATACACTGGATTAAATAACAACTAATAACAGCGGAAGCAAAAATAACAAGAAGCCAAACACAAAAAGACAATAACACAGAATTACCCAGGAAACCCCAATGCGGGGAAAAACCTGCAAATGTTGGATCTTCTATTCAGCCTAACAACAAACTTTTCTTTCAAAAATACAATCTGAGTTTGCTACAACAATCTTACATATATAGAGCCTAGCTGCTTTACTTAGCGTGCAAGGAAAGAATCTTTCCTTGCTTTCTTTGGCTTTAATTACACATAAAATCACTCTTGGATTTATCTTATCCTCACAAACTTGGAAACATTCTATTAAAGAATAAAACTCTGTTGTTGCTAAAAATCCAACTCGAATTGTTTTAAAGCATATCTAATCTTGAGTTGCTTTAAAGTGATTTAAAGCATATCCAACTCAAGATGCTTTAAAACAAATCCATATCCCACCTTTCGAGCTACAAAAAAGTCAACATTTGGGATGTAATCGTTTTCCATAGTCATAGAAAAGAGAGAGAGCTTGATTTTAGCCTAGGACGATTGTGTGATATGGAGTATATGAGAGGATATATATATTTTATTCTTTTCTTCCATGCCCATGTTACAGAAAATTCGGGCATGGTATTATCCTTATAGAAAAAATGCAAAAAAATGCTTTCATAAGAACTTGTTTTAAAAAAAACCCAAGGTGGCCCCTCTCACGTAAAAAGGAATATAGGAGGGTGGGGGGGCTTAAGATAAAAAGAAAACATGTCTCATTTAATATATTCCATGTATACATGGAATAAATAAATAAATATAAAAAAAATCCCTCTCATAAGCTTTTTGAAAAGAGAAAGAAATGAACCAAGTAAAAAGGAAAGTAAAGGAAAGATATATGTGATGAGAAAAGTTGATTATTAAATATGATGTATTTTAATATATAATAAATAGAAAGGTGATTTGATTACATTAAAACAAAAAAAGGGAATATATATATTATATATTATGTCTATAAGAAAATAAATATTCTTATATGTTGTATAGACTATTGTTTGAAATTTTATGGGAAGGTATGTTAGTATTATTGTAATAATGGAGTTGTTAACTTATTATATTAGTTCATTTTTTAATTTAGTTTTGTATTGAGAGATAGATGGAGTATGGAAACCCTACTACTGTGGCGAATGGAGATGGAGTCCCTTGTGCGGCGGTGAGTGAAAACCTATATGTGGCGAGTGGAAACCTTGTTGCCCATGCTGGTGATGGCTGACGTGTGGGCGTCATCGATGGCCAGGGCAATGGTCGTTCTCTGCACTCGATTGTTGTGAAGGGATTTCATGACGACATAGGAGGAGATGCCCTCACAGGGTCTGGTGGGAGGATTAAGGGTGTTGGCTCTGCAGCGAAAGCTAAGGGGTCGAAAGCGGATTTTAGGCATGGTAAGATGTTTGGTGGGTTTATCTCGGTCAAAAATGCCATCACAGTGAAGCTGAAGGATGAGATAGTAGAAGAAATAAGTGATAGCGCTGCTGAGCTTTCTGCTTGTGGGGTGATCTGTCAGTTTATGTGTTTTTGGCCTAGCCTCCCTCAGCTGCACTCTTGGATCACCAATGAATGAGAGCCTCTTATTTTTGGTAAAGTTCATATTTTCTCAATTGTCAAAGGGTTTTTTGTAGCTAAGTTTAACAATACTCGGGATAGAAATACAATTTTATATGATAAATTTTTTAGGTGGGAGGACAATTTTTTGTTGATGATTAAGCCTTGGCATTCAAATTTTAATCCTACTTTTGAAACTTTTAACAAGATCCTGATATGAGTTTGATTGCCTAATCTTCCCCTCCACCTTTGGAGTGATTCCTTTCTGGAGGATGTTGGTGAAGCCCTTGGTGATTTTTTGTTGGTGGATGATGAATCTTCTGACATTTTTCATTCCACGTTTGCCCACATACTTGTTGAAATTGATGTCTCAAAAGCGCTGCCTATTGAGGTTTTATTAAAATATTCTAAGGGTTTTTGGGTCCAATCTTTGGATTATGAATGGATTCCCTTCCGTTGTAGAAGATGTTTTGAAACAAGACATGTTGTTGCACAAAGCAAATTTGAGAAAAAAGAAAAGATGACCACTTGGTGGATAGGTGTTTCTCAACAACATTATATAATTGAGAAGAAATCTAAAAAACATAGGAGTTTCTCTAAGGTGGTTGTTTCTAAATCATAGGGTCTTGGGGCATCCCCTCCAGATGCTTCAAATGGTGGGGCTACTAAGGCTACTCCTAATGAGAAAATGACTAGGCCTTAGGTTGCCATTTCTAGTGATAGTGCATCAGCTTCCATTGCTGGCATCTTTTCAGAGAATTCTTTGTTTGCACGAAGGAATAATGATGAAATCTCTAAGACTAAGACTATAGGCATTCATCTTTAGGAAAATAGTTTGCTAGCCTGGCATGATAAGGCAGTGCAAGTGGAAGAAGGCTGGATTATTGTTAAGGGAAATAAATCAAAATTCTCTAGGCCTTCTTTTGACATGACTCTTTGTTCCCACAAGAGCAATTCTAAATGTAAATCTTGAAGGGTTTTTTTGGGAGCCAATTTTTAGCTGGCTGTAGGCTGTCCTTTCTGTAGCCTTGTTCTTGGTTGTAAAGAGTTTCAGGTCCCTTCAAAAGCTATTTTTTCCTCTATCAAAAACTTAATATCAATATCAATATCAACAGTGGTATTAATATTAGAATTAATATTAAGCTTGTAAATAACAAGTGGAGATTAGAATATTTGTGATGTTAATGATAATGAGTGTAAACACCCTATTAGTATTAGATGTTATCCATAACCCCCTTATACCCACATAACCTATATTTTTGAGCCAACTTGATAATTGCTTAAGGGTGTGGGTGATGGACTTTCGTGTACCCAGCCTTGCTACCCCCTTATACACCACTCTTGGTGACATTTTAGTGATGATGTGCTTGAGGAATGTCACTTGATGTGTATAGAATATCACCATGTGCATGCATGGTTGATTATCATTAGTATTTTTTTGTAATATTGTTTTATTTTTTATTTTTTTTAAAAGAAATAAAGTAGTGTTTTTCCCTAGTGTAGATTATGGGCATTACACTTATAAAGGTGCCCTAATATCATGTCATGTTGAACATGAAGACATACATCATGTCTTTTGCTTTCATTTACAATGGATGAAGTGTCGTAGCATCAATGTTTGGATTTGACTTTCAATGCAATTGCTTATAGAAAGATGGGGAAAGAAAGTTCATTGAATCTCGTGTGTTATTGAAGGAAGTTATGGTAATTGTATAACTATCAATCAAATATTTCCATTGATTTTAAAATGATGGTTGTAGGACATTATTACTTCTAATCGTATATTATAGTTGGTAATTAGAATTATTAGTTGGATCACTTTTCTCTCATATCCTATCACTTTGTTTAATAGGGACCTTAGTACTTAGAGAATTATGGATAATATTTTGGTCCAATCTAATGCTTGACTTATATTTTAAGAATATTATAGGCGAGTTTCTCTCATGTTTTAAATTACAAAGTTAGAAAGGTATCGGATTGGGTTAAGTATGCTAGGACTTTATCTTTTGAATTATTGTCTCTCACCTTGTATGGATTTATGATTTAAGTAGACCTTACCTATATGCTAGTAAGTTACAAATAGCAAATTTTGTGCTCATGGAACCTATTCTCCTATAAAAGTAAAATTCTTAGGTCATGTGAATTCAATACCCATTCCAAGGGAAAATCAACAAATATTGAATCAAGAGAAATAAAAATAGGTTATAAGTACAAGCATGGAACCTTCCTTTGCAAAATTAAAGAAAATCTTCCCAGGGTCGGTTGCATAGTATACCCTTAACTAGTTTTTTGATTCTCAACTTCACCTAAGTCGGTGGAAGCCGACTATGAAACCGTCTGGGGTAATGGACCCTAGAAAGGGTTGCATACCCACTTTTATATTATGTATTGTTGTATGGGTCATATAGGAGGCCCTTGAGAAGGATTGAGTTTAGTGTATATCCATATTGTTGTGTATGATTAGGATTGAGGTAGAGTCTTCTTTTGGAACTTAGAGGATATACCCTCATGTTGTCAAAGCTTGTGGGGATACAAGCTCAAGTTGTCAAACCTCTGATTGCCTCATGAAATATTCGTGGGAAAAGGCCATCAGCGATGAGCCCAGGAGCATTAGGTGGACCTTGGGTGATCCACAATAATGGTTTACAATTTTTGGCCATTAGACAATGAGAATTATTATTTTTAACTAAATCTTCACATTAGAGACCTCTGACTGACTAAACCGTGAAAAGAATTTGAAGATGATAAAAACTAGAATCTTGTCACATTTTATCTGTAGATTCTAAAAATATTTTTTTCAATTTTTTTGGAATCAAATTGTACTTCTTTTTCATCTCCCATGAAAACTAACTTTTTTCATAAAATAACCATTTTTAAAAGTGATGCACACCGTATAACACATAACTTTGCTTCCATGAAGGATAAAATTCTCATTCTTTCGAATTTAAATTTTTAACTCCGATATCTAGTGCTTCCACTTGGTTAGAAAATTTTTTATTGAATATTTTTTCTTTAATCAAGTTTCGAAGTCAAACCAATTACAATTCAGACATAGCGCGACCGTATAACGCATAATTTTTGTATATATGTCGAAATTCTTTTTTTTTTTTTTTGGATCAAGAACTTCAATGTTGTACTCATATTTTTCAATTTTTTTTGATAATCTACTATTTCTCCACATGTACATAATAGAGAGCTTGATCTTAAGTGAAAAACCTATGTTTAATAAAACTAAAAAAACAAATACATAATCAAACCAAAACATATTAAAAGTATATTCATTGGATAACTCGTTCCGAGGACTACCTGATTCTATTGGGTTTGTGAATATTTCTCCATTTTTCATCCTCAACTTGGAGCTTTGGGAATTACTTAAAATCTGGGTTTGTGTCTTTGGGGGATGAGGAATAAGGGAGTTGAACAAACCCTAGAGGTTTTAATGAACCCATGGGGTTTGATCAAACAGTTCATTAGAACCCCCTTCTATAAGAGGGTTTTGTTGGATTTTTGGTGGGAAAGAATTAAAAGGGTTGTAAAACCCAAGTTCTAGTAGAACCCCTAATGGGTTAATCCAATAGGTTAATCTGAACCCCTAAAATCAGTTTTTGCCATGCATTCATTTTTTGTGAGTTTTCCTTAATAATTTCAATTGTAAACCACTATTGTGGTTTCACCCCTTAGGACTGTCCTTTTGAGTTTTGTTTTGGGTCTTGTCATTTCTTGCTGAGGTTGCAAACCACCTTTTACCTTGTATAGCTATGTAATTATATCACTTATTAAGGTAATCATGTACTAATAACTCATTGATCATAGCTTCAAGTAGTATATTATATTAAGATAACTATAAGCAGCAAGATATGTTGTTATTGTCTCTTGAAAGAAAAAAATTATTGCAAAATTAGTAAAGTTATTTTAGTTTTGTTAGGTTTTTTAGTGTGTAGAATGTGGGCATTACACTTCCACAACAACCAAATTATAAACAAGATAAAATTATATGTCCCATTTTATGCACCTATAAGAAATAAGAGAAAAACAAAATGCTTTGAATTCTATAACTAAGATTTACATAGGCTAAGAAAAATAGTGTGTGTAAAATAGATTAAAGGGGAAACAAAGTCCTACAAGTGCTTGTAAGAAAAAAGTATTCTATATTAAGAAAATGATACTAAAATAGAGAGGAAGGGACCACTATCACATCAATAAAATGGATGAAAAGTAAATGAACCCAAAGCAAAATGCAATGAAAGACCCTAGTGGATGTTTAGGTCCAAATCCTCATGAAGATTCCAAAGATTTGTAGTAAATACTCATATGGAGAGTTTGGAAATTAAGATAAAGTTTCTATATGCAAAATATTGTAAGAGACTACTATATATTTCTATAGATGGCTAGGAGATTCAAGGATTTTCTAATAACTCAAGCTAAAAGCATAAAAGAGAGATTAAAAGAAGAAAAATCTATCAAAAATGTATCTTATAGAGAAAGGTAGGTTGGTCAAGGGTCTTAGCAACTATTTGGGCATGCAATAGAGGCATTTACAAAAAAATCATATGAAAGGAGGTGGTAGAAGTGCTCATTCACCCAATGCCTATAACTTTTTGGGCACTAGTTCATCATGCAAACATCTATGTATCATGTTGTCATATAGGAGACTTCATTTCATATAGTCTTCAAATACCTTAGGATAAAAAGGACAAAAAATAATTTAAACAAAATTGTATGAAAATAAATACAAGAGGAAAAACACAAACAGAAGCTCAAGACAATACATTAGAGAAGAATATGGTTATACCTTTTATCATATTTATTTGATATGATATGTTCCACTTTAAATACTCATTCAATATTTAAATTTATTGTATTTATTTTGTTGAAAGACTTGACATTATGGATTGTCATGTCCTAGTCATGCTAAAAGAAGTATCTAGAGCCAAAATTTATTTAAAAAATAAAATTATAAAATAAATAGAAAGTAAATAAAATAGTTCTAAGTTCACCACATACATAAAAATTAAAACATAAAACACATACATATTTTTTAAATTAAAATATAAATAACATTTTAAAAATAGATAAAATAACTCTTGTAAATAAAATAATTCTAAAGATAAAAATAAAAAATAAAGATAAATGAAAATTATAAAATACTCTAAAATAAAAATAAGTTTTAAAACTATATTTCTCTTTTTTTTTTAAGATAAATTTATTTATATACATAAAACATACCCTAACATTATATTATGTTGAAAAAATATATATAAATATAAAATAACTACAAATTATTACCAACCATTATGTAAATAATTAATTATTAAATATACAATATAATTTTTTAATTAAATAACTCCTCTCAAAATCTCTTATTAATAATAATTATATCTTATTAATAATAATTATATGAAATATTTGTGAAATATATAACAAAATATTAGCGAACCATTTACACTCTTGAATGTTTAGCAATTCTAAGTGTTTCTCCATCTATGCCAAAGCCCACTCATGCAAGTGTAGTTATATGGGGATTGATGGCTTTGATTTTTTTCCAATATATCCCACCTTCCTTGAAGGTTTTCCTCAATTCATCCGACCCACAGGCCCTTAAATCAATCTGCTTAAGTCTTTTCAGCCGCTCCAATCCCTCTCCCACTTTATTCAGTTGCCAACAGAAAAATAGCTGCAACTTCTCAAGGCATGCCATAGCTCCATCCTCTATTTTGGGAAACTCCTTTAATTCTTTGAAAAGGTTTATCTGAAGGAAGCGGAGGTGTGGAAACCCTCCCGACTTTCCAAATGCCTTTGGTAATTCTCTCAACTCTTGTTCTCCCACAATTCCAAACTCACTAGATTGGGCATTGCTTGGAATTCCGGGTAATCACTGCAATCACAATGAATTAATCTGAGGTACCTGAGATTTGCCAGACAACATATCCAGCTTGGCACTGCGAACTTTTTAAGTGTGAGATTTTCCAGACCACTCATTGCACTCATTCTCTCCGGAAACTGCGGAAGAGCCGAGTCCGATCCACCCCGCATGCCACGGATTTTATTTTCGACTCTCAGCCGACGCATATTCTCCAAGGGCGCAAGGATCCCTTCTTCCATCCTTTTCAACTGTGATTCATCCACAACTATAAAAGCTATTTCCTCAATCTCACTCATCTTCCCAACATCCTCTAACCTTAACAAACCCTCTTCTTCCATGGACAGCGACAACCACTTTCCTCGCAGTGTTCGCAAAGACTCAAGCTTTGATATTCCCTTTAGCAGTCGCTGAAACGGGCCTCCCAAATGCTGAAGACACCTCAGTTCACTAATCCATTCGGGTGCCTCACTCCGCTTTAATCCACTGCAACTAGAGACATTAAGATAAGAGAGACTATGCAGACTTTTCACCACTTCGGTACCTTGTTAATTTGAGTGTCTCTTAAATTCAACACTTTCAGAAGTTTCATCTCTCCAACACAAGCGGGCAATGTGGAGATATTTGTGTAGCTCAAATCGAGAACCCGCAGAACTCCCATACCGCTAAACAACATTGCGGGAATGTTTCCTCCAATTTGGCTATTGCGAGAGAGCGACAGTGTGCGAACAAGTGTGGGAGAAACAAGATCTTTCTTCGCCAAAAATAGGCGACACCAGCGACCACCACCTCTATTCACATATTGCAATTTGAAGAAGGCATCCTCAACACGGAATGCACATTTATTTTCCCTGGATATGAGTATGGCTAAATCAAGCAATAAATCATGAATTTTGCAATATTTGTTCAGACTCCATTCTTGTTCCCATACTTCAACCACGCAGAGATTGGCAAGCTGGTCCAAACAATCCCACGGGTTCTCTCCTGCCAGAATGAATCCTTCTCCCATCCATAGATATGTGAGATATTCACACTCTATTTCTTCATCCTCGGGAAAGAAGGAAAGATAAGCAAAACAAGACTTTATATGTGCAGGCAGGGAGTGGTAACTCAACTTGAGAATATCCATGACAGGGTCCTTAGAAGTGCCTACCTTTTTCAGCTGATTCAACTTGGACTGCCAATCCTTTGGCACTGTAGCGTTCGTCAGAGATGCTGCTGTGGTTTTTATTGCGAGTGGCAATTTCCCACATTCCTTCACGATGTTACGAGCGACCTTCTCTAAGTGCTGTGGCACCCTATTTCCCTTGGATCCTGGAAATGCATAAGCACAAATCAACCTCCAACTCTCTTCATCTGTCAAATATTCCATTTCATAAATATGAGCTCTGAGATTTGTACAGACCTCTCTGCTTCTTGTGCTAACTAGAATTTTGGATTCCCTATTATCTCTAGTTGGTAGGCCAATTCTAGTTATCAAGTCATCTTCTCTAGCATCCCTCCAGACATCATCTAACACAATAAGATACTTTTTCCCCAGCAAAAATTCATGAATTGACTGTGCTGCTGGCTCTTCACTTACTCCACTCTCCTTAATTTTCTTACTTAAATTTTCATCTAATTGAAAGGCTAAATCACGCTGCAACTTGGAAACAGAATAGAATCGAGAAACTAAAAGCCATGCAGATTTCTCATACCTTCCCTTTACGGCGTCGTAGACATGCTGAAGAAGATAGGTTTTGCCTATTCCTCCCATTCCAACCACTGCAATAAATGGAATATGGGAGTTTTCCAACAAATTCACTATGCTTTCAATCTTCGACTGTATCCCCACAAGTTTAGAATCGCTGGGCACCAGACTCGATCTCTTAAACTGTTGTCCCTGGTGCCTACTTGATGATTCTGCTTCTTCTTTGTGAGGCGCCGCAGCATGAACTATATTCAGAACCATATTCAGTTGGTTTCCCTCTTCAACAACGGAGCTCATTCGAGCTTTGATCTTTTGAATCCTTCTACCCATTTTATGGCGAAGAATCAATTGATTACATTTCAAAGTGCATAACTGAGTATTACTGGCATACGTAGAATCCACAGCACATTCTTCAAGTACGTCCTCTGCCTCCTAGGCAATGTCCCGAACTCTATGAAGCCATTTTTTCAGAGACTCCTTTTGTCTACTGCTCTCTTCATCGGCATCATTTAAAACACAATTGACTACCTCTATTTTGTTCTTCAACCATTCAAAGTCTTCCGTGAAGTTAAACACTATTTTTACTTCATTAGCGGCTTGTTGGATGGCCATCTCACAGACTTTTCCAACGACAGCCTCTGCAAGCACACATTCCATCTTCAAGTCTTCTCTCTTTTTTAAAAAAAATTGAGAATTCTACCTCCTCCTAACTAAGTGCAGGCAAAACTGAGAAGAAAACCTTGAATAGAATACAATGGAATGGCTCAATACAACTCAAACTTGAAAACCTTGGGTGCAGTGTGTGTATAATACAGCCTGCAACAATATCATTTATAACATCATGTAAGCCATCTGCTATTCTTTACTTGCAAATCCCCAAAAGAATAAGAATATTTTGGATCACTTGTTAAAGCAAGATGTAAGGGAATAAACTGAGCAACTAGGAAAAGCAAAACGAATGGGTCAAGAATAATATGATTGCAACAATTTTAAAACTTCTTGGGCACAAGAAATACACGCTGATCTAAGTTAATTCAACACAATAAAGGAATAAATTGACCAATACCTTACCCAAAGTAAAGAATGATAGATTTCTTACTATAAAGGCATAAAAGAAAATGATTATAGTTTGCTTTCTGTTCTGTGGACTGATATTCCATGCCCACAACCTGTTCTATTTGTTCTTTTCCTTTCTCTTTAATATATGCTTTGGCTGTATATTTTAATCAAAAAACGAAAGGATAAAGGAAAAGTTAAAAAAAAAATTATATTCTCAATTATGTTATTAATAATGCAACCAAAACTTAAAGCATAAAACAAAATGATTTGATTTTGCTGCATCTTGTGATTGCGCTTTTCTTTTTTCTTTATATTTTAATTAAGAAAAACAAAAGAATAAAGTAAAAGTTTTAAAAAATTGATATTCCCAATCTATTCGGTCCATTATGTTTTTAATAGTGGAGTGGAAACACTGTACAGATTTGGATTTTTTTTAGCAAAGAAAAGAAACTAATGTAATTTCTTAATCAAAACTTTATTTCATCAAACGAATAATGAAATTATATGGTTTTATTAGACACAATATTAATATTAATATATTCTAAAATGGTCAATTTTAGATGGTGAATATTTATTGTGCAGGGTATTCTAGAATAAGGTCATTTATGACTAAAATAAAGGTTGTGGTCTAAAATTGTATATAAAAATTCATGTTTATTATAAATATAAATAAATATAATTATTTTATTATTTTAATTATATATAATAGTTAATAATGAGTGTTTTAAGTTTCATTAATTGTTAATGTTTATAGAAGTTCAAAACATTTTTAGATCTTACAATATTATTTTATTTTCAATTTAATATTATAGGTGCAATTTTGTCTCAATTCAAGGTTGCAAGTGTGATTTTCATTTATATTTTCAAACATCAAATTTAAACATTGTCTTAGGCCAACTCAATTCAAACTAGTCATTATGTGTCAACTCCCACACTAAAAGATTCAAATTGTGTCCCTAGAACATGTATAAATGTACATCACCGCTTGGTCATTAGCAACCAAAATCACTCACTACAATCATCTAACATACTTAAAATCACTTTTATCTATATAATTTCCTTGTTTTGCATTAGTCACTTTGATTGCATCAACATTTTACATCAACAAAAGCCAAAACCCTAGTTATTGCACTTATCCACTCCATTTCTCATTAGATTTTATGAGAGTTCCAAGTTCTTATCATCATAACCTTCACATTTTCATTTGTATTTGTTGTTTAGCATATTTTTTTCATTTTTCTTTATTAGAATCATTAAATTAATCAATAAGATTTGAGAAAGGGACAAGTAGGGAAGCATTTTATCTTTTATTTCTTGTCATAATAAGCTCCAATGGTGTTCTTCAACACTACCAAGTTTTTGCTTTGTAGGTGAATGTATGGGAAAAACTTTTTTGCATGTGCAACAAAGTTCCAAATACCATAAGTTTAGGGATGCACAAGAAGTTCAAGGCCACATCATTTGGATCAAAACTATATGTTCATAGTTTAGGGACACAAATGTGCAATTGATGTGGTTTGATGCATGATTTTAGATTCTACAAAGTACAATAATCTCAAATAAACTTTTAAATTTTTGGTATCAATTTGTTGTCATGGGTGTAATGCAATAGTGTGTCTCATGTTTGGTAGTTTGGGATGACTAAAATTAGCATTTTTCATTCATCACATTTAATAAATTCTAATGAAAAAATTGTCAAGAATTTAAGGATTGTCTAAACTACTAATTTGTGTCAATTTTTATGTAGATTAAATTTATATATTTTCTTAAAATTATAAAAAAATTATCTATCCTATTTTATTAGTTTACAAGAAAGTGTTTATTATACTTCTAATATTTTTATCACATAAAATTTTACCATAATGCATAACTTGAACTTTAAATAAAATATTTTCATGATTTCTTAGACCGTGTCATTAACTTCTATATCTAGTTCATAAAAAAAAATTGGTAATTTTTTATAAAATATTTTATTTGATATTAATTTTTAAATTTATAATAATGATTATTTAAACTTATATATTTTTAGAATATATTTCTCTTTATGTATATATCAATCTTTTTAGATCAAGTTATTATTTTTCTAATGGACCTATGTTGATTAGAAAATTATAAATATTACACAAAGGGCTAGATACCTATAAAAATTTACGTTTGTATGATATTGGTGTCAAATTATAATAATTAGAATTAGAATATACTATAGTGCTTAGTTATATATAACTTGTCCATGATTTTTTTTAGCAAGAAAAATAGCAAAAAAAAAACATTTAGCAAAAAATCCTATCGCAAACCACTACAAAAGGGTTGTGGAGCTCCAAGATGACAAGATACCTATAAGAAGAGATATACTTTGTAAGGGACATGTACCAATAGATGAATATATGTATAAGGTAGAATATAATGTAACAGTAGGATGAGTAAGAAAAAAAAGAACAATAGAGAAGAAGCAATAGAGAAGAAGCAATATAATATAGAAGAATAGATAAGGATAAGATTATATATAGATAGTTGTATGAATGCATAACGTATGAATACATCCAATGGAATGATGGGAATGTAATATGATATATATCGACAGGCTGAAATTTATCAAAAGTTATGTATGATTCTATAGACTATTCTTTATCTTTTGTTTATGATTTATTTTGATAACTTGCTTGATTTTGTACTATAGCTTAATCTCTAATTTCTCTCCTACTACTAAGTCTATGGTATAAATAAAAAATATAGAGAATACTTGGACAATATAAATCTAGTTTGTGATATCCTAGTTTTTTTGCTAATATTGGTTTCATTGTTGAGACCCTAGCTAGGTAGTACATATGATATTAGAAATCAACTTTCTTTACTTAGATAGGGATACCAAAAAGAAAGATGAAAATTTGCTTATAATTTGTGGCCCAATATCCTTGGTGTCATCCTCATGAGATGGGGTTAAGAATCCAAGGGATGGTGAATGGAAAGGGGGGTATGTCCAAAAGGAATTCCAAAAAATATGTGACCAATCAATATAGATACATAGTAACTACCATGGGATGAAATAAAGAAGCAATGTAATACCAAATCATAAACACCCATGGAAAAAGGAGATCAACAAGAAATCTAGAGAAATTAGATAAGAGATTAAGTTGACAAGGAAAATAAACATGGTAATTCAAAGAAAAGAGGAAAGGGAGCAAAACAAAAATGTTGAAAGATGCCAAAGACACTTCAGATGAATTGAGAATATGGAGAAGAGAGGGGATGAGCATGCCAATGTGGGTGTTGTTGAGCACACCATTGTGGGTGATATCAAGAAGAAGAAATGAAAAATAATTGAAGAAAAAGAATGGAAAAATTCTAAACAAATGATCTCCCATCTAGAAAAGGAAAGATATTTTTTGACAAATTTAAAAGGAAGCATAGAAAACTATGGGCTATCAAGGAAGATATTAGTAGAGGGATTTGAAAGTAGTGAGGCTCCAACACTACCACATTTCACAAGAGTGCCATTGATAAAATAGGACCTATCAAATTGATTACAATCAAAATAGATGAGAAATTTATGAAATTTCTTAGAACCTCAAAAAAATATTATTTGTTAATGAGGATTATTGAGAAAATTTGGTTAATAGGAGTGTAAGGAAGTTAAGAAAAGAGGAGATAGAAGAATAAAATAAAGCCAGTTTTAATTTGGGAAAATACATTTCAATGATATCAAATAAAATATCATTTACAAACAATAAGACATCACCAAAGATGAAACGTCACTATGAAGAGGCACAAAGCCTAGACCAAAAACCAACCTCCTGCCATATAAAACAGTAGAATTTAAATACAAGGAATGCAACAAAAAGAAATCCAAGATCCACATGCACAATTTATAGTATATGTTGAGAATATATTGGTAAAATAATTCTTTGACATCAAACTAGCAAGGGACAAAGGCAAAGAATATAAGCCTAAGATGGTAAAGAGTCCTAAGAAAGAGAAGAAAGTAGTAGAACCTTACCACAACACAAAGAAATAAGAAATTAAACATGACATGAATGCCTCAATTAAAATCCCAATATTCAGCAAGGATACCACAAAGGCTATGAAGTATGTTTTTATCTTAGAATCCATTTGGTAGAGGAAGGGAATTAATGAAGATAAGACTATATTATTTAATTTTGTAGAATCTCTACAAAAGGATGCCCTTGACTAGGATAGGAAATCCTATCATAAACATGATAGGAATTGGGATGAGGTGAAGAAGGATGCCCTTGACTAGTATAGGAAATCCTATTCAAAAGTTTAAAGAACATGATTTTGGAAGAAGCATGGAGTGGAAGAAAACATAATGTTGTTCATATGAGAGTATTTGGATGTGTGGCATATGCACATGTCCCAAATGAATTGAGAAATAAAATGGATAGCAAAGGAGAAGATGCATATCTATGGGATATAGTGAAGAATCAAAGGCACACAAGCTATACAATCTAATAAACAAAAAGGTAATAATCAATAGAGATGTGCAGTTCATATAAGAGGAAGTATGGGATGGGAGTTTGGAGAAAATAGTGAATGTAACAGAGACCATACCATAAGAAGATAGGGAAGAAATAATACCAATATTATCCCTTTAAATGTGACTCCTCCCACTCCCACTCAAACTCAACAAAGTGGTCCTCAAGTGACACCTTCAAGAATCACACAAATAGTGGAAAACAAACACCATTAGCAATAGGCATTCATAGTGCAAGGCCATCAAGTCCACATTCTACAAGTTCAACCTCAAGTGACATGATAAATCTTGCCTTGTAGAAAAGAATGAAACATGAGAGTTAGTGAACCTTCCACAAGGAAAAGATGTCATGGGAGTAAAGTGGGTGTATGAGACCAAATGTAATATAGAAGGAAAGATTGAAAGACACAAAGCATGATTGGTTGTCAAGGGATACAAACAACAACCAGAAAGAGACTGTGATGAAATATATGCTCCAATTACAAGAATTGAAATCATTAGGGCAGTCTTAGCAATAGCAGCCCAACACCAATGTAAGGTATATAAAATGTATGTGAAGTTAACCTTCTTAAATGGAGTGTTAAAAGACAAAGTGTATGTAGAGAACCTACCTAGATATGAAGTATTAGGGAAATAAGAAAGAGTGTATAGGTTGAAAAAGACACGTTATGGTTTGAAGCAAGCACCACGGGCATGCTACAACAAAATTGACACTTATTTTTTGAGCAATGACTTTAGCAAAAGTGATGTTAAGCCTACTCTCTACATCAAGGAAATTGATGGTAAGATCTCAATTGTTGTTTTGTATGTAGATGACTTAATTTTTACGAGGAATGATGATATACTTATTTTTTATTTGAAGGAAGAAGTAGGTGACAGAAAAAAAAAAAAAAAAATAGAACAAAAAAACAGAAAAATGGTATTTATATTTGTTAACCAAAGTATGCAACTGATATCTTGAAGAGTCTTAAAATGCAAAACAACCCTCTGTGCTCTGTTCTGTTCTATTTTATTGCTCTGTTTTTCTGTCATCTGCCTCTTCCTCCACTCTATAACTAATATCTATTTGAGCAAAACTGTGTGATATACAAGCAAAAACACAATTTGAACACAACTGGACCAGATTAAATTCGGACAAATTCTGATATCTTTTCCTAAAGAATCACACTTATAAAGATGTTGATCAAGGCAAGGTCTATATGTACAATTCCTATCACCATATTGGCAGAAACTACACATCAATAAAAGTACATATTCTTCACATATATTAAAGTTGAAAGTGAACAATTTGCTATAAAATGAATAGTTGCCAAAGATATTTCCAACTATTTCAATATAAGATACGAAACGTTTGGAACAAATCTGTTACATAGGAACATATCCTTACAAGTGAATAGCCAAAAACTAAGTTTGTATCAATATTTGAAATTGATACATTAGCATTTTTAACTTAAGCAAATACAGATTTCTGTGATGTAGCTGAAAGAACAGAATAGTGCTCGTACAAAACGTTGTAGATTGAGGAGACATGAGTTGGCTGTTTCAAAAAAGGCGTGGCTGGATGGCTGAAAATTACACCTAGCTAATCTGCCAAAGAGTTGCAGAGTTGGAATAAATTTAAAATGCGGGCTCAAAAAAATTGAATGTAAAATAGAAATTGGACAAAAAATTACATACCTGAGAAGAGTATATATTTTTAATGTTAAATTTCTTCGTACTCGAGTATGATACTGTTCTGATCTTCTGTGAAGTTTTTCTTTCACTTGGAAGACATGGAGAATAAAACTCACTTTTGATTTATCCAGACGGTAGTCTTTATAAGTGATTTGTTGCAGCAATGCAAACTAGTCCTTTTCAACTTGAATTCTACATGTTACTGTATTTAAAGTATAAGTGATTGAAGGTTGGATCCAATCAAATTTCAATTTAAGAGGCAATTAGCATGTCCTCTATATTTTCTGGATTTAACAGAGTGCATGCTAAAAATGAGAGATCTTCAACAATGGGGAAAAAATAAAGTTGAACTTTTATGTATGAAAATAAAAGCAAGCTATCATGGTTGGCTTCATCAACAAGCTAAGCTTGCACTAAATACAAAGAATGCAAGCTGTATATGTTGATTAATTTAAAATTCATATGGTTCAAATTAATTTCATATGAGCTTATTTCTCAATCAATTGGACCAAGTAGACCCCTGATTGCAGAATTATGTAATGTGAAATAATTAACAAATGACAAACAAGCTAGAAACCTAAGTAATTGCTTCTACGTTATTATCAAAACAGGTAAAAAGCAATTAGTAGGTTTTCAGTATAGGTTTCTAGCCATTTGAGAGGGAAAATTGTGCAACTTAGAGAAGAATTGATCCTTCGATTTTAACTTTTTCTTCATAGCTTTCTTTATATGACATATTCTAAGAGTATTAAGAGTGAAATTTATAATGATCAACAAGGAAGGAAGATTCCCATTGCTTGTGGCAGTTGTTTTCCATTATTTATAGTTCTATTGTATGACAATGTTTTATGTTTTATTTCTCTTATAACTGGATGAATCTACAGTCAAGGAAGAGCCTAAAAGATCCAAATGAAGTAGGCCATGGATTTACCCCTTTTTTTCATAGCTTTCGCTTTATGGCATATTCTAAGGGCATTTAGAGTTAAATTTACAGTAATTGACAAGGAAATAAGATTCTTATTGCTTGTGACAGAGCTTTTCCACTCAAGACCTCTTTCATGACTTTTTTATAGTATGGTAGTGTTATATATTATTGGTAAGCGGATTGACATTTGAAATGATGTTCTGATTTATTTAATGGAAAGCGACAACGACACACCAACAGTTGGAGAGATTGAGTGTGAAACAACAATCTTCCTCTGCATTTGGGAGGAGCAGCTCCCTCATATGATAAGAGTTTTTATTGTTTTTGCATATTTTTAACTCAAAAGTACATAATGGTATGAAAGATTTACAATGATTGAAACGATAGAGAAACCCTCAACAATAAAGCTACCAATATTACTGGTCTCACAAAAACATTCAAGATTGAAGTGATTCCATCACAAGGATCAAAGACTATGGATAAGAAACCCAATGATGAACATACATCAAATCCAAATACATCCAATTCTAAATACCATGAAATGAATATATATCTAATGAAACTTCATTATGATCTTACAATTGTTTTCACAAGCTTCCTTCAGGATAATGGTTATTATCAACACATAACATGAAAGGTCAATAACAAGAAGAATAAAATGTCAGTGGCTCCACCTCCAAAAATTATTTTACATTGTTTTTAGAATTGTACAACTCCAAAATTTCCTTTATGTCAAACGCAGGAGAAGCAAAGTCTTTTACAATGTTTAGAGCCTTATATTTATAGAGATCCTTGTCTTGTAACCAGTTTCCAGTAACTGGTATGGAGTATATGTATTAATGGGCCATCACACCACCCAAAAAAGATAATAGGTATTGATTTGCTTTTCTCTTAATTTTGGTTTGTTCTTATTTTGATATATCTCTATTTTGGGAAGACGTATCATGATCAAATTATTGGGATTAAATCTTCACCTATGGTCAATTCTTTGCATTTGACACTATTTTCTCCACCTAGAAAAATGCTAAATGGATGAAAGAAGTTAAAATATAATAAATTAACGGGCCAATAAAGGAACATGGGAGGCGCTAAAATTGAAGGTATAAAGATAAGGATGATTGGACTCAATGCAGGAGGAGGATGATTTTTTTTCATTTTCCAATCTTAAGACAAAGGAGGGAAACTAAAAAGGTCCCAGCCTGTGGTTTTTAGAAGACAATAAGAGAAGAAAATAGGGACCCGTGGGCAGGGAAAGAAAGTGCGCCAGTCACGGTGAATCAGGCCACACCAAGCGAGGGTATGCTGACCAGGAAGCCACTTTGTTGCAGCAGAAGCCCATCGGATTGGGATAAATGTCTCAAGATTGCTCACAGGAAACCAGGTCGCTATCCAGGAAAAATAATTCAATTTCAAGTGCTCATGATACCGTGAATGTCCATGTATGAAGTACGCTTTAGGACGCAGCCTGCATGTGGCTGGTCAGTAAAGGGCTGTGCATTAGTGTGGCGTTGGCTGCGCTGGGGACCTTGGAGTCTGGAGGTGGTTTTTGCTCTGAGGGGGTGGGGGCTTTTTGCTGTCGGGGGTCCTTTTGCCTCTGTTTTCGCTTACTGGTTGGTGTTATAGTTTCTGGTGGAGGATTTTGCACATGGGGAAAGCATTGTCTTTAGTGGCTGATGGTGCCAAGGCTTTGTATGCCTCTTCCTCAGGCTTGCATGTGCAGCAGACAGAGATGTTCTATGCCAGTGAGGGTTCAAAGTTGAAGAAAATCAATGGTTGTTGGCCTTAGAGTCAAGATCAGTCAGTTTTGGTCCTCTCCCTTGAATCATTTGTTGAGGATGTTTCATACTGGAGTCGACATGCTCTCATTTGCAAGTTTCTTGGGATTCAGATTCCCTTGTCTTCTTTGGAAGCTTGGATTAGGCGTTCTTGGCAGATTGAAGGGGATATGGAGATTATGCTTGCTGTTAACAATTTTTTTATGGTTGTTTTCTCCAATATGGCTGATCAAAATCAGGTTTTTGAAGGAGGGCCGTATTTTTATAATCATGTTGGATTGTTTATTAAACCCTGACACATGGGTTTTAATTCAGCTAAGGAGTTTCTGTCTCGAGTTCCTATTTGGGTTCGGCTGCCACAACTTCCTCTGGAGTTTTGGAGAGAAGATATTTTGCAACGAATTGCTACTTTATTAGGTAAGCCTTCAACGGTTGCCCAACAAACCCTTGACAAAAAGGTGATTAATTTTTCTCGCACTTGTGTGGAGGTGGATCTGAATAATCCACTACTAGATTCATTGGAGATTTGTCTTGGCTCTTCGTCTTGGATTCAATAGTTAGATTATGAATCTCTCCCTTTCCGTTGTCAGCTTTGTCATGAGTATGGCCATCTTCAGCGAAATTTACCTAAGGTTCATAAAGATTCTTGCTCCACTAATTCCCCCTCTTCTTTGGATCTGCCGGTGGGTAATGCAGACAAGGGGAAAGCTCCCATGAGGGAGGGTGTTGCAGGCAAGGATAAGGATGGTTTTATACTAGTTCAATCGAAGGCTAAGGGATGGGGCTTGAAGCGAACTTTCAAAGATCACCAGGTTGATGAGGGTTTTAATTGATTTGATGTGTTAGAGATTGTTTCCTTGGAGGAGGGGATTCCACCATCTATCACTCCTACGACTATTGATGTGGGTATGGTGGTTGTGTCGGTTCTTGAGTTAGGTCAGGATGTTTTTGGAGTGCTAGCTCTACAAGATGCTTTGAATGAACATATGCAAGATGATATTGTGTTGGCAGATTTGGCTAAGGAGGTATTAGATTATCATCTAGGTAAGGGGTCTTCTTAGGGCTTGGGGTTGCACCAACGCATCCTTAAGAAAGGTCCTTTTGACAACTCTTCAAGAGGGTGCAAGACAGATTCAGAGAAGATTAAGACTACTGGGGATTTATTGATGGAATCAGGGTCTATTAAACCCATTGATATTCACTTCTCTCAATCCCCTCCATTATTTCTCTCTCTTGGAATGTGTAGGGGTTGAATAACACCTCTCGTCAACAAGCTATTCATGACTTGGTTGCAGTTCACTCATCAGACATCTTCTGTGTTTAGGAGACTAAGGTTTTTGTTGATGTTATGCTTCAGTTTGCTTCTCGTATTTGGAAATTTGGTCAGTTTCAGTGCATTGGATCTCAAGGAAATTCTGGAGGTTTGGCCATTTTTTGGAATCCACAAAATATTTCTCCTCTTTGGTGGATTTCTAGTCAATATTCTATCTCCATGGTTGCATTTGATTTCCATTCTGGTGAGACTATTTCTCATTTCTAATGTATATGCTCCCATTGATATCCATGGTAAGATCCAACTTTGGGCACATA
Source organism: Sequoia sempervirens (assembly GCA_007258455.2). NCBI lineage: Eukaryota > Viridiplantae > Streptophyta > Pinopsida > Cupressales > Cupressaceae > Sequoia > Sequoia sempervirens. The sequence continues at coordinate 23,579 of VDFB02183766.1, forward strand.
TAAGGTATGTCTGCTCTTGCACTCCTTATTTGCCTTGGATCTTAGGTGGTGATTTCAATTCTATGTTGAGTTTGGAGGAGAAAAGAGGGGGTGTGCCTAGGTTAGGTCCTACTTCTAATCTCTTTCATGCTTAGGTGGATTCTATTGCTCTTGTGGATGTTAAGACATCTAATGGGATTTTCACTTAGAACAATAGACGGAGTGGACATGAAGCAATCTTTGAATGGCTGGATAGGTTTCTTGTCTCCTATTTTTGGGTGGGTAGGGGTTTGACTACTTGTTCAAAAATCCTTGATTGGAGAGGTTTAGATCATCGACCCATTAAATTTTTGGCATCTTCTTTGGCTATTCCTAAGAATCCTCCCTTTAAATTTTAGCTTATGTGGCTTTGGGATTCTTCACTGTATGATTTAGTGGCCAAGTGGTGGGGAGAGGGAGGCTCAAATTTTGGGACAACTATGTATCTCTTTGTTAAGAAACTCCAATATGTCAAATATCAACTTAAGAGATGGAACAAGCTTTGTTTTGGTCACCTTTAGTCCAAGAAGAGGGATGCTTTAAACCGTCTTGCTATGATTACTCACCAAATTTGGGATAATGGTTTCATAGATGATCTTGGAAGAGCAGAGTCCCAAGAAATGTGAAATGAGGAAGAGTGGGAGCTTTGTGAAAAGATTTATTGGAAACAAAAGGCTTAGATTGATTGGCTCCACGAAGGGGATAGAAATACTTCCTTTTTTCATCATTATGTGCAGGCTCATCGTAACAAGGGGTACATTTCTTCTCTGGTGACTTCAAATGGTCTACAGATTTCCTCTCTAGTGGCTATGTCTCAGGAGGCTCGACAGTTTTACTCTACTCTCTTTCCCGAAGATTCCCCTCCTACTGCTGAGTAGGAAACTTTGGTCCTTTCTTGCATTCCTTCTTTGATGACCGATGTGATGAATGATTCTCTTATTCACTCGATTTTGATGCCAGAGTTAGAAGCGGTTGTGTTTGGTATGAATAAAGGTAAAGCACCAGGTCTGGATGGCTTCCCTATTGAGTTTTTTTAGGAGTTTTGGGATATCATCACTCGATCTATTGGAAGTTGTTCGAGAGTCTTTTTATAGTAAGCAAACGCTTCGAGCCATGATTCTACTTTCTTGGTTCTCATTCCCAAGAAGGAAGGCATTGATAAACTTAAATTTTTTTGACCTATTGCTCTTTGTAATGTGGTGTATAAGATTATCACTAACTTGATTACAGAGAGGCTCAAAGTATTTTTGTGGTGATCTTTGATGAACAAGGAGGTTTTGTGGCTAGAAAACAAATTCTTGATGGGGTGGTGGTGGCTTCTGATGTTATTCATTCTATGACAACTTCTAAAGATAGATCTATGTTCATTAAGTTAGACATGGCCAAGGCTTATGACAGAGTCAAATGGAGTTTTCTTCAGAAAATTCTCTTAGCTTTTGGTTTTAGTATTGATTGGGTGAGTTGGACCATGAGTTGTGTTACTTCTTCATTCTTTGTTATTATGAATGGAGAACCTTCAGAGCCTTTTGGTGCATCCAGGGGCCTTCGCCAAGGGGATCCTCTGTCCCCTTATTTGTTTATTGTTATGGCTAAGGGTCTGGGCCATTTTCTTAAGTTTCAAGCTTCTTAGGGATTGATTCATGGGTGGCAATGGGGTAATGGTTTATCATAGCTCTCACATCTCCAATTTGTGGATGACACTACTCTTATGGGTTTGGCTCATCTTTGGGAAGTTGAATCCTTTAGACAATCCCTGGATATTTATCTTACTGCTTCAAGTCAGAAAGTTAATGACCATAAATCTTCTATTTTCTTCTTTAACACTCCACTAGCTATTCAATGATGTATTGCTAACATTTTGCGGTTTTAGATCGAGACTCTTCCCTTTGTT